>PVJX010003535.1:0-107230 GCA_004027295.1 Dolichotis patagonum | reverse complement strand
GGGAGCCACTTTAGAGTCTCCTAAAAAGTTCTGCAAGTTTGGCCCTGAAGCAAGGCCAGCAGATCGCTGTAGCTGCTGGTTTCAAACATGAGCCTAAAGAGAATTCTTTCTGTGGTCTGTTGACCATTTCAGAACTTTGGAAATGGAACGGTCAATTCATCAGAAAGAAATAGCAGGTGAGTATGGTGGACTTTAGGGGGCCTGCAAGGGAGGGACCCTGGTGCATCGGGACCTGCACCGTGCGGTTAACTCAGGGTGCCAGACAAGGAACTCCTCCCCTTTCTGGGGGGTGGCTGAGAGTGTGGCAGACTTTCGGCAGCCTGAATGAGAGAGACCCTGGCACGTCGGGACCTGCACCATGTGGTTGACTCAGGGTGCCGGGAGAACAAGGAGCTCCTCCCCTCTCTGGGGGGTGGATGTGAGGCACAAGCTGAGAATCAAACATCTTATGTCGTCCTGTCCCCTGTCCCATGTCCCTCCCCACCTTAGCAAGTGGGAGCCAGTAAACTACACATCTTGTGAAAAGATTGCTATCTTATTTAGTATGAGCTCCCCATATGCAAAGATATGGACAACCATTTGGAAGAGAACGTGAGACAATATGACAGATAGTAAAGATCTCGGGTTGTCTAGCTTTGAAATTTATGCTTTCTTATGTCCCATTCTGTTCGTTTTGTTGTGTTTAATTTCACCCCCCTTAAAATAAAATTTTAAATATATATATATAGGGGGGGGGAAGAAAGTGCTCTAAAGCATATAACTGCATGTATGTTTAAGTGTGTAAGATTGATGACCACATTACTGTTTTTGTTAGACTGCTGAGCAGAACTGTTAACAGTCTCACTGTTTGAATGTCTACTTTGTATGCTTTAATTTTATAACTTGAACAACTATTTCCAAGGATGACAGTATGTAACTTATCAAGTGGCAGATTTCTTAGTGTTTTTGTTTTTGTTTTGTTTTTGCTTTTTTATTTTTTGCCTTTGGAATTCTGTATTGTTGCTACCCTTTTTCTGTTTTGTTTGGTTGTTTTCTTTGTTTTTTCTCTTTAAATAAAATTTTAAAAAAAGTTCTGCAAGTGCACAAATGGAGACTAGAAAAAAAGAAAAACTGTATCTATTCCTCCTCCCTTACGAGCCCTAAGAAGCACACGCGCGCACACACACACACACACACACACACACACACCATTACCAAACACAGCAATGTGCAGTATAGCCGTGGCTTACATGCTTCTAAGTAATAATGCATTGATTTATAGTTTGTACAAATTGCAATAAATGGCATTTTCTGTTATGTGGCGGGTAATAGATTGTTCTGGAGTGAATACAAGTCCATAATTCATTCAGGGGCTCTGCCGATGCTATAAACTAAAGCTCAGACTTAAGCACTTACTCTATAGTAGTTTAATGCTGAGAATGGATTTTGGGGTGGTGGTCAATGTGATGAGTATCTATTATTTTAGTTGAAGCAGAATTAACTTGGCATCTAGAAGAGAAAGCAAGAGGAATATTTTCAGGGACTTTTCGAACATCTTGCCTCTTTATATTGCTCTCCAAAATGATCATTTCCTGCTTCAGAGGCAGAGTGGGAGGACAGTCTCATTCAGAGACAGTGGGCACTGTGTGGTTTCCATGGTTGAGCCTGGATGTAAGTGGAACAGGCTGGAGACTATTTCATTGGCCACCTCCCATCAGCCCACGAGTCTATCAGAAGTGCGGTGGCCTGAGGGACCAGAACTTAAGGCTGCGCAGTAAAGACCAGGCGTCTCGCACTGTGGCATCTCTTTGTACCCTATTTGTCTTCTCTCCCCTGCTGTGCTCAGGCCGCTCCCTGCCTCTCCCAGGAGCTGAGCCTGTCTTCCCTGTGGCAGAGACGGAAGAAAACCTTGGAAGAGTCTGCATCCATTCAGCATTCTAAACTGAAACTGAGCCTTTCAAAGCAGATCATTCTCAGCGTAAAGTTATAGAGAAAAGCAGAAACCCCTTTGTTCTAGGAAGGGTCAGAACTCACTGAATTAGGGTTTCTCTGCGACAAGTTCTTTTCTTCTGTGTTGAAGATGTGAGCAAAGAAAGGATATTGATCAATTAACATTGTAAGTTAAGACGTTTAGAGTTAGTGTTACAGAAAAAGGATAATTGCAACTAGGTCTGAGAGAAACATCCATGATGCTATAGCCTTATTTTTCTGAAATTCCATATACAGATGAAAGAACCAAGTTGAAGTATATACCTAGAGAAATTGAAATAATAAAAAGGGCTAATTCACCAAGAAGATGAAAGAATTGAGCAAACAGCATGAAAACTGAAATGAGAAACAGATCAATCCATAACGATACTCGCAGAATTCTGCTGGTAGTAGATAGAACTGTGAGACAGAAGATCACCAAGAGTACTGAAGCTAACTCTGACGTCTACACAACTGCAGCAGAAAAGACTTTTTAGGCAAGTTTCATGGAATATTCACCACAATAGGAAATACCCTGGATAATAAAGCAAAACTGAACAATCTTAAATAACATAAAGTATGTGTTAAGATCATAATGAAATTAAACTAGAAATTATAGAAATATATCAAGTAAATCTGTACACACTAAGAAATTAATTATTTTTAATAAATTAAACAACATACTTTTAAATAATCCATGGGTCAAAAGGAAGTCTACTTTCTTTTGGAAACTGGAACATATTTTGAACTGAACAAAAATGAAAATACAATACATCAAAGTGAGTGTCATGTACCTAGAGCAGTGCTTAGAGAGAGACTTACAGCTATGAATATTACATTAAGAAAAAAGAAAGATCACAAATGAATGTGAGCCTCTACCTTAAGACATTAGAAAGCAAAGCTGAATGAGGACAGAAATTGCAGCATATTACTGGAACCGAAAAAAGAAAACTGATTAGAAAAATAAATGAATCCAAGATCATTAGCAATATTAACCAACTTTTTCCAAAAGTAACAAAGAGAAAGAGAGAGAGAGAGAGAGAACATATCAACAATAATAGGAAAAAAAGAAGTGATATTTTAATGTCTCCATGAGCATTATAAACAAAATGAGGCCAGATGTGGTGCACACCTGTAATCCCAGCACTGTCAGGGGCTAGGGCAGGATTACAAGGCCAGCTTGACCACTAATGACTTAGTGAGACTATGTTTCAAAACAAAAAATCCAAAGAGCCCAGAGATACAGCTCAGAATGAAGATCCTGGTTCATAAATTTGCTGACTTATATAAGAGACTAATCCCTCCAAACCGTGAAGTACCAAAGCTCACTCAAGATGAAATAAATAGGTTAAGTAGTCCTGTAATTGTAAAAGAAGTTAATTAGTTTAAGTTTTTTAAAGTCCTCAAAATATAAATCTCCAAGACTGAATTTCACTAGGTAATTCTATCGAACTCCAACTCCAGCTGCTTTGTGAAGTATAGGGGACACTTCCCAACACCTTTTATGAGGTTAGCATTACTCTGATAATAAAACCAAACAGAAACAATATAAAAGAAGGGTATGGGTTAATATCCTTCAAGGAGAAAAAGGGAAAATTCTTCAACAAATGTTAGCAAAGTGAGCGCAGTGCTGCATTAAAAGGATAATGCACCATTCCCCAGAGAGGGTTTCCCTGGCAATGCAAGGCTGGCTGGGTATTGGCAAATCAACACATTCTATTGTATTAATTATCTAGAGGAGTTCAAAATGATCATGCAAATTGATGTAGAAAAGCACTTGACAGAATTTAACATCTATTCATGATTTTTTAAAAAATCAACAAATACAAAAGAGAGAAGTTTTCTCAGCCTTTTAACAACATCTTTACCAAAGCTATAGTCAAAATCACACCTAATGATGAAAGACTGTCTCCTTTCCTACTTAGGTTTAAAAAAAATAAGGCAAGGATTTTCACTCTTACTATTCGTATTCAACATTTATTGGAAGGCTTAGTCTGTGCATTCATATAAGAAAAAGAAATCAAGGGGATATGAATTGAAAAGGAAGAAATAAAACTGCCTCTATTCAAAGTTGAAATATACACCCTATGAATGGAAAAACTCAGGAAAAACATGAAAATTCCTAAAACTAAGTTTATCAGTTTTCACAGAATCAAAGTCAATACTCAAATACTAACCCTATTTGTATGCATTAACAATATAAATTAAAACCAACTTTTTAAACATCATTCACAATAACACCAAAGAGTGAAGTACTTAAGAATATACCTTACAGGGCTGGGGACGTAGCTCAGTGGCACAGCACCTGCCTGGCAAGAGCAAGTTTGTGAGTTCAAGTCCAGGTACCAAAAGTAAATAAATACATACATACATACATAAATACATAAATAAATAAATATACCTTACAAAACATCTACAGGATTCCTGAACTGGAACCAACAAACTGCTGATAAAATAAATTCAAGAAAGTCTAAACAAACACAGGGACATATTGTGTTTACAGACTGGACAATTCAAAATAGTGAAGAAGAAAATTCTCCCCAAGTTGATCTATAGGTTTAACTCTATTCTGATAAAAATCCCAGTTGGGTTTTTTTTTTATATGTAGACAAACTGACATTAAAATTTGTATGGCAAAGCAAAAGAACTAAAATAATTTTGAAAAATAAAAATGTAAGAATTACACTACAGACTTTTAAGCCTAACTGCAAAGCTATCATAAGTAAGAGGACGAAGTGTTCATGAAAGGACAGACACAGCCACTGATAGAGAAAGGTAGGAGAATCCAGAATTAGACCCACACAAGTACAAACTGTTTCGCCAGTAGTATGAAGGTGGCCAGGTGAGGTGGCATATACCTGTAATCCCAGGTACTTGGGATTTAAAGTTTAAAGGTAGCCAGAATAATTTAGCGAGGGCCTACTCAAAATAAAATGAAAAGGGACACAGTTTACTGTCAGGCTTTGCCTAGCATGCACCCTGGGTACCACCAAAAAAAGCAATCCAAAGGAACAAAAGGGTAGTCTTTTTAATAAACAAATGATCTTGGAACAATTAGACATTCATAAGCAAAACAAGTAAATGAATGAACTCTAACCTAAACCTCATCTCTCATGTCATCCAAAAATTATCTAAACTAGAAGATACATGCAAATACAATGAAAATCTATAAACCTGCCAGGAGAAAACTAGGAAAAAGCCTTCATGTCCTGGACACAAGCAAAGAGATTTTGAATATGACCTCAAAAGCACGCTCCATAAAAGAAAAAAGTTTAATAAATCCATTTTTATTAAAATCAGAAAAAATCTTTGCTGAGATCAAGCTGCTTTTAAAAAGACTAAAAGACAAGCAATGGGTTGGAAAAGAAGGTTTTCAAATCATACATTAAATAAAGGACTTGTACCCAAGAATATACAGAGAATTACCTCAAACAGTACAAAAATAGATAATTCAATTTTAAAAAAATAGCCCACCAATGAAGGTGCAAAAATGGCAAATCACACAAACTATGTTCAGTATCACCAACCATTATGAAACTTCTCACTAGAACTATGATGAGATAGCAGGACTTAATTTTCAGAATGGCTGATTCTTCACATATTTTTTCTATTACTACATATTTACCATACATGATGCTTGCATTCACTGCAGGGCACCGATGCCTGTATACAACACGTCTTACTTCTCTGCACGTCTCTACCCTTTCCCTTTCTCCCCATCCTTTCCTCTCTTGGTCCCCTTTGGGTCTGTCACATAAGAATGACTAAAGTAAGAACTCTTTCCTGTTTCCTGGTGCACGAAGGCAGCTTGTGGGTCTGTGGGACCCCAAAGTTAGGACTTTCCTTCTCATGCCCGAGGCCTCCCCCATTGGCTCCTCAGCTGTCACCATGCCACAAAATGAGTACATTCAATTACACCGCAAACCGTATGGGTATCGTTTGGGTTACCATGAGAAAAAGAGAAAGAAGGAAAGTGGAGAGGCTCATGAATATTCAAAGAAGGCAAAAAAATGATTGGCCTAAAGGCTAAACTCTACCATAAACAGCACCACACAGAGAAAATACAAAGGAAGAAGACTATAAAGATGCATGAAAAGAGAAACACCAAACAAAAGAATGATGAAAAGACCCCACAAGGAGCAGTACCTGCCTATCTGGACACGAGGGACAGTCTCGCGCAAAAGTACTTTCCAACATGATTAAACAAAAATGAAAAGAAAAGGTGGGAAAATGGGAAGTCCCTCTACCCAAAGTTCATGCCCAGGGAGAAACAGAAGTATTCAAAGTTATTTGAACTGGAAAGAGAAAAAAGAAGGCATGGAAGGGGATGGTTACTAAAGTCTGCTTTGTTGGAGATGGTTTTACAAGAAAACCACCTAAATACATAAGGTTCATTAGGCCAACGGGCTTACCTTTCAAGAAGGCCCATGTAACACATCCCAAACTGAAAGCCGTCTTTTGCCTGCCAATACTTGGTGTGAAAAAGAATCCTTCATCGCCACTATATACAACTTTAGGTGTTATTACCAAAGGTACAGTGATTGAGGTGAATGTAAGTGAGTTGGGCCTTGTGACACAAGAAGGAAAGGTTATTTGGGGTAAATATACCCAGGTAACCAACAACCCTGAGAATGATGGGCGCTTCAGAGCAGTCCTACTGATTTGACAGGTGTTTCACACACTAACTCTTACACTTACTGAAGACTACAGACCGATAAGGAAAACCCGTTACTGGGAATACTGCTGAGCAACTTTTATAATTGCAGTCATCAAGAGAACTACTTACTAAGTTGTAAAAACATTTAAAAAAATTTCTTAAGAAAAGAATGACTAAAATAAAAATACTAGCAATACCAAGTGCTGGTTACGACGCAGGGCACCTGCCACTCTCAGATTGCCAGCAGAGTGCAGACTGGCATAGTCCCGCTGAAAAGCAGCTGGGCAGACTCTATCAAGTTAAACATCCACTTACAGTAAAAGCCCACTCCTGGGTATTTACCCTAGAAAAATGAAATCGTGTGTTTACCAACAGTCTGTATACAAACATTTATAGCAGCTTTATTGACTGTCACGAAAAATTGGAAATAGTCAACATGTTGCACTTCAGATAGCTAAAACTGTTGTAACCTCCACACAGTGCAATGGAATGATTAAAAAAAGGATTGAAGAACAATAAAAATGTGCAAACTATTGAGGCATACAGCTGGGGTGAATTTCAAAGGCATCATCTTCAGTGAAAGAAATTAAATACAAAAGATGGCATAACTGTAAAATCTCACACGAAATTCTCAAAAAAAAAAAAAAGCTCCACCACTGTGGAATGAGAAAAGAGATCTGTATCTTCAAGGGGTTACAGTTAGGGATAAGAAGTATAGGGGTGTTATTTTAAAAGGAATAACAGAAGTTGATTATCTCAGGTCATGGAACTATTCTGTATCTTAGCAGAGGAATGACTGCAAAACTTTATGTATGTGTTAAAATTTGCAGAATTCTACAGTGTCTCTAGATTTCCTTTTGGAAAGGCGACGCAAGGACTAGGACATCCGTGGACATCTACTGAAGACCAGACACTCTGCTGCTGTTCTCCCAGCAACCAACTCCGGACCACGGGGCTAGGGATTGGGAGCTTCTGGGCCAGGTAAATGGTGGCTGTGTAGCTTCTGACACAGCCAGGAAGTCAGACCAAAAGCTTTCCTTCAAAACTGCAAAGCTGTGAAAGAGGCGATCATAAGGTCTAACGATGACGCATGTCTAGGCCTGGATCAGCTCATAATGTGTTTTGCTCGGGGCGCTGGAAGGAATGGGAGTTATAGAAATGAGAAAGAACAGGGAAAAGAAATTTCAGTGTGCAAAGGTGAAGTTTCAGGGAGTGGATCCCAGGAGAAATCTAGAGCCGAGATTCTCAGAATAGAGATGACCAGGAAGAAGAGGACAGGTAGAAGACCGGAACAAACACTTCGCAAGCAAAAGGGTCTTCAAATAGTAAACACTTGAAAGAGCACCCAGCTTTACTAGTCATCTGGAAAAGTGCAAAATTAAAACCACAAACTGACATCAATGCACACTTCCAAAATCTCTAAAATGAAAAAAGACGAGCTTCAAATATTGGCGAAGCAGAGGCCCCGTGGGAGGCTGGCCATGCCGAGCCCGAGGGACCCAGCTGACGGTACTGACTGAAGCTGAGGGTGCCCAGCTCTGACTCAGCCGCTCACTCCGCGGGGCGGTGTCTTCTTCCCCCTGCACGAAGGAGGATTTTCAGGGTGGTGCCACCCCACGAGAGCCCTGTGTTAGTTACCTGTTGCTATTGTAACACACCAGCACCAATGTCAATCCTTAAAACAACAGGAATAAATAGATGTTCCCATGGTTACTGGATCAGAAGCTGTACAGCGGTGGGGCCTTGATCAGATGTTGGCAGAGCCATGCTCCCTCTGGAGAACTGAGGGGTGAATGTGATTCCTCGTCTTCTCCTGACCGGGAGGCTGACTAACTCCTGCGGCCCCTTTGCCCACCTTCCGGGCTTACCACTGTCTGCTCTGCTTCCATTCCCACGTCCGCTCAGTCACGCCGATCCCCCTGTGTCCCTCTGCAAAGGACCCTTTGATTACATTTGCAGACCTGGCTACTCCAAGGCCAACACCCCCTCTCAACATCCTAACCCCATCTGCAGCCCCTTTGTCCACACACCGTCATGTGCACACAGGGACTGAGATGGGGACATCTTCCGGGAGCCACTGGTCTGTTATAAACCCCAAACGAGTAACTACTCAGTGTCTCGGCAGAGACAGAATGAACGACTTGTTCACGCTCTCATGCTGGATTAGCATACAACACTGAGAACGAGGAATTTCCAATTACATGCAATAGCACGAATGAGTTTCGCAAGCATAGTATCGAGCAAAAGTAGCCAGAAACAGAAAAAATATGGGCTTGTGGGCAGAAGGTACAGAAAGAAGTAAAACTAAAGAGAAAGCAGTCAGTGTGGTGTTTGCCCACCACGCCGAGCTTCAGGCCTGCACAGGAGCATAAGGAAACTTTCTGCTGAGTGTGCATTTTTCTTGTATTTTACTTCAATGAAAAGTAGGACACTTTTATAGACAAAGGAGAAAAAAGGTCCTGTGAACACAAGGGTCCCCCAAACTGTTACAGTTTGGTGCTGTGAGAAAAATGCGAGGTTTGGAACCAGCAAGGCAGCACCTGGAATCACAGCTCTTCATTCATTCCTTGGCCTTCGTTCTGCCCATTTGTCTTTTGTGGCCCTCAGTTTCCTCCTCCATCAAATGGGAACAGCGACACCATGCCTCCACCTCTCTGCGCTGCTGTGAGATACATAACACATGGGAATGCAGGCGGAACACAGGGACGAGTAAATCCTCCACCGCTTTGCTCTTAAAGCTGGATTGCAGCAGAGAGAAGGCACAGGCGGGGCTGAGCCCAGTGTCTCAACTTCATTTCATTCTCAGCATCAAGTGTGCGGCAGGTACCCCACACCCTGTGAACCTGGGGGAGACATTCTTTGTTTCTTCACAAATGCTGCCCGTTTCCTGCTCAAACCCCAGCGCTGAGGTTGGGGGAATCTTCTGTGCAAAGTGAGGACCTGAGGGCCAGGGGGGAGGAGGTCTGCAGGAAGAACCCCGCAGTCGGGCGGGCAGAGCCACAGCGTCCCTGCCGGCCTGGCCTGTCCCTGGGCCCAGCACCTTTTCGGAGACCAAGTCACACTGACCACCTGACAGCTTAAAGAAGAAAGATGGGAACGGAAAAAACCAATGGAGAGAACCTGGGGTCCCTTGAAACGCAAGCACGGACCTCTGAGATCCAGCCTGCAAGCCGGAGCCTTTGAGGCCATTCAAAGGCCTTGGGGCTCTCGGGATTATTCTGCCTGCCTCAGGTCCCAGAGACCTCCACGCAGCCTGATTCACAATCCTGGTCCCAGAGGTTTCTCAGTTACGTTCACATTTCCCAGTTCCAGCCAGCGCCTTTACTCGGGATGTTTAATCCTTTATTTGTGTTTTCTTGCCCCATTCTCACCCCATTTTTCTTGCCCTTGGCCGTATTTTAATGCCATTTCATGTTTATACAGCCTCGGGCTACTTCCCCATCTTCATCCTACACCCTCCGGGCTCCTCCCTGGGTCCCCCAAGCTCCCCCGGGGCTCACCCCAGGCGTCTCCTCCAGCAGCTACCCTGTTCCCTGTGTCACTGCATCACACCTCCAGGGAACCCTCCGCACTGGTCCCAGATAAGACAATCCTTGACCTTGTGCTCCATCAGGACAAGGGCTGGGTGTTTGCTCCTCCTTTCCGTGTGCCTCAGTTCAAAGGGGCTCCATTTATGTTTGTTGAATGAATGAATGAAGGAAGGATGAAGGATGAAGCATGAATGGTGACTACCAGTAAGGCCGCAGTTTGCCTCTCTTGCTTTTATTGAATGGCTAACCTGATGATCTCTTATTATAACTGTCATCAAATAACATTTTTAACAGAATGATGCCTCGTTACCTAACTAACCGCCACTGGGAGACCCTTCACTCATGGCTCTCTCTCCTCAGATGACACACCTCCCTCCTTCTGCCATCTTTATGAGACACTGAAACCTCTCTTATCTACCACAGTGACTTTAAACCAGGTGTTAGAGAGAAATGCTGCGAGACCTCCAGGTACCTGGCAAAGTAATTATTGCCTATCTTTACTTTCTAACAGAAATTGCCTTCTCAGGGATCTAAGTGACTCTGCCTTTCTGCAGGTAAAGTGGTTTTGATAGAAGAGCTCAGCAGTCAGGCCGGATAGCCAAGCGCTAGGCGTGGATGTATTTTCGATGTGGTGGAGATGGTGGTTCTAGTTTCTTTGCCTGGTCTCCAGTTTGAACGCAGATACGAATTTCCAGAATGTCAGCCACGCTCCACCACTGCACTCCAGGGAATGCTGAGCCTTGATTTCAGCTGGGAGCTCAAACTTGAAAATAAAAGCAGAGGAGACGTGTGTCTCCACGTAGAGCTGCTGCGAGCTGCCAGGACTGGGTAAATCCATTCCCAAAAAGGCAGCGGCCAGCAAGCCCAGTGAGCGATAAGGCTGGTGTGCATCGCACTGGGCCTGCGCCCAGGCAGCTCAGGTCAGGGCTCCTGCTGGCTCTCAGGAAACCAGGCACCTTCCAGGCCTGCTCTCCAAAAAGCCTGGAGGAACAGACACAGGCTGCTTTTTCAGAAATTTAGCAATCACAGGAAGAGCAGGAGAGAGATAGGGGCATTGTGTAAAAGAAAGCCCAGCCAAGGAAAAGTATTTTTAGAGGAGAAAGGGGGGTCTGAGCCTGATTCCAGCCTTGATAAGAGAGAACTAAGGGAGAAGGAGAGAGGAAAGCTGCCAGGGGAGGGGTGGCAGGTGGTGGGACATCCCCGGCCCCCACCGAGGGCTACCATGTGTCCCATCCTGCAGACAGACCCGACTTTTAAAGGCGATGAGATTCCGAAACAAGGAGGAAGAATGGGCACAACTCAGGCACAGATAAAAATAAATTTTGAATCAGAGCAGAGGGAGGTTGAGAGTTCACCGTATATGGCCTCACAGATCGGGCTGAAACGGGAGGTAATTTCGTAGGCTGAGAGGGAGGGGTGTGGAGAGCCCAGCTAATGTGAAAAGGGCCTTAGGGTGCCTGCTCCTGGAACAAGTGAGGGAGGCAGGAGAGATAAGTCGGGGGCTTGCAGAATTCACACCGGCCCTGAGAAAAGGGTTTTGGGACCTGACACTGTATTCTCCTCCGTAATTACTGCTTGATATGAGGGAGTTTATTAAAGCTCTCTTGCTTCATTTCCCCTATAAAACAAGTTAATAATCCTTGCCCCCTTCCTCTCCCATAGGACTTTAACAAGCATTAATTAATATCTTCAAAGTGTCCCAAGTGCCTTGGGAAAGCCCTGCATACGGGCTTTTTTTCATCGCATTTATTATTCTTGCCATTGCGTTTCCCCATCCTCTGCTGAGAAGGAGTAGAAGCACAATCTCAATGGCTTCCTTTGCTTTATTCCAGACTGTCTGCCGAGCCTACCTGCAGTCAGCCACTGAGCCACCAGATGGAAAAAGGACATCAGAAACGTCAGACTGTCATTATCCCGAAAGACAAAGCACAAGAAATTCAGCCACAAATAAAATCCGTGATCTTTTTCGGATCTGTTGGTTATCTAATGTGATACACGCAAGCAAAAGATTTCTAACTGCATCTTTCCCAAAACAAAACACACAGCTCCTAGGGAAAACTGTAATGATGATAAGTAAAAATATAGTAATAATATATGCTGCTTCATATGGCAAAGTCTCGGCGTTATGTCTTCCATTCCTCTATTACATTTTTTCTAGCTCCATTGTTTGAATGTCACCCCAAGCCCTCCACCCCTCCCTTCATTTATTATTCAGCACATCTATGGATCATCCACATGTGCAGACATTGTGCTGGGTGCAAGACCACGTGCTTAGCAGCCATCTGGCCATGTACCCTCCTGCTTTCCTCCTCTCTGAGTTAGTTAAGGCCCTTCCATTTCATTTCTTTTTCTACGTGATCCTCTTTCTCTAGATTTTTGCTGTTGTTTGTTTGTTTGTTTGTTTGTTTTGGTACCGGGGATCGAACTCATGACCTCACGCTTGCCAGGCAAGTGCTTGTGTCACTGAGCTATATCTCCAGCCCTCCACTTCTTTCTGAGTGGCTGAATACAGCTGAAATTCTCCACCATTCCTCGGTTTGTCCCGATGACGCTGTGTCCGTGTTAGGGCCAGAGTATTGAGCAGCATCTTTGGTACCAAAAGTGGGCTGACCTTGAGCTAAACGGCTTCTTTCCAATGCTAATTAATGAGTATCACAGGCCCTGAGAATCCCACTTTGGTGGCAAAGGTTAGTTTTGCAAGTCTATTTCGGATAAGAACTTGCTAAAGGATACAGTTGCTGGGACGATATGGTTCTTTCTCTCCATAAAATTTTGCCAAGGTTGGGTACTTTCAGTTTAACTAGAGATACCATTTGGCATAGTTGATTCTCAATGATGCAGAGCTGAATTTTAAAGTCAGTAGATTTCCTTCAGGTTCTGTAAGCCAGACTTCTGTCTTATTCTTCTACATTATCCCAGGGCCCCCAAACACAGCAAAACTACAATTAGTTGGATGGGAAAAGTGAAGTGGGAAGAAACAAATGAACAAGGAACAACAGGAATTTCTCAAAGCTAAAGTCAGAGCTGTCCGTACAGAATTTCCAGTCCACAAATGTAACATGGCTGTGATTGAGGTTTTGTGGGGTGCCCTTGTCTTAAACCCCTCCCAAGCAATGTGGAGAGACCTCAAGATTCTTGTGGGCCATGCTACATCTAGAGATCTCCAGAAGATTTGCTATGTGGCTATGTGGCGTGTTCATGATTATTTTTACAATTCTTCCAATTTGTAGCACCTAAAACTATCAAAAGCTCAGTGCTCTTTGTGTTTTACCCTCGAGCCTTCATGTTATTATGCTTGAAACCAATTCCACCATCGCTTTTATCCTGATGGAAACCACAGATAACATTTTTCCCAAAAGACCTCAAAAAATAACATTATGGTCAGTGTCCAGGAATGTTGCCCCAGAGAATGAGAGAGAAGGCAGGCGAGGGTAACCTGAGTGTCCAGGAAGCGGTAACGGTAAGACAGCAGTCAGAGCCGTGTAACCGGCAGTCACGGAAAACTGCTCTCAGCAAGGGCGAGGACTTCCGGGCCCCAGAGTGGCGGGTGGTCTTGTTAGGACACTGACAGCATCTCCTCTGTCCTGATCTCCTGGAACTCTGCCACTTTTCCCCTTCCCTTCAACCTGATGAGGTCCTTGTGACTCAATGAAGTGCTTCCGAATGACGCTGTGTGACCTCTGAGGCTAGGTCCCGTCAGTGCCACCCACAGCTGCCTTGTGCTCTGAGGGTGTCACCCAGACAGCGCATTCTGAAGAAGCCCAGCAGAGGAGCCCAGGCCTCCCACCCCTGTCCCGCTTCCCCCAGTGTGCTTTGTTTCTACAGAATTCTCCACGCTGCTGCTCTACTGATCTGTTGGCCTTCTCGTTTTCATCACCTACCTCTTTTAATCATCGCTGCTCTACGAGATGTTTAATACCTGTTAGGGCACATTGCCACTCAATCTGCTTCATCAGTTAGGCACCTCCAGCACCTCTGTGTCCAAGTTAGTCACTAAAAACTGTTAAAATTAAGGACACAAAGTATCAATTAGACAGGAAGAGTAAGTTCAAGGTTTCTGTTGTTCATCATGGTGACTGCAGTTAATCACAGTGAATTATACACTTGAGATCCACCAAAAGCATAGATTTCAAGCATTCTCATCTCAAGCATGATAAAGGTGTCAGGAAATGCATGTGTTAATTAGCTGCATTTAAACACTGCACGTGCACTATCTATACAAACATCAGGTGTATCATAAAAATATATAATTTTGTCAATTAAAGATCAGTTTACATTTAAATCTCTAAAAAGTGAAAGATGAACATGAGTATGTGTAAATATATATAGTACTAAATTTCATACAGTTTGTGTAACAAAGTCATTTATTTTTGTGGGGATAAAAATCAATCCATAGCTCATGCATATACACACAATTTCTAGAAATTTGTATAAATGATCAGTACTGAGAGTTTCATGTAGCTTTTTTCTGAATGGGACAGTAGTTTTTCCACAATAATATGTTAATTAAATCACTGCTTTCTTGTATATTAGGGCCTCTGTTCTATTCTGTATCAAGTATGCATATACACTAAACCTTAGATTTGAATATTTCATTATGATTTTTCTATCTGTACAAATGCCATATTGCTTTACTTCCTATAGTTTTATAATATATTCTATTAACTTTCAGAATTTTATTCTGCTAACTCCTTATGACTTTTATTTTCCACACATTAGCTATTTCCACATTGTTCTGGCTAATTTTAGAACCATTTTCTTCAGTTCCATCAGAGTTGGGATTGTATTAAATTGCACAAAGTAAACACGCTCATCCAGGAAAGACAATTCTCACTTAAGCTGTAAAGACTGCTGAGGCAGGTGGGGCTGGGCAGATGGGTCTGAGCTCCTCAGTGCCTCCACTCCCTATCCCTCCCCAGATGCTAAGGCAGGGCAGGTGGCACCCTCACCTTCCAGCTGGAGCTCACCTTTGGTCCCAGAGTCTTGTAGAGGTTGCACCCTCCTTCCCTCATCGGGGACATCCGCAACTTCCTTGAAATAAATGGGTCTGGATTCCCATTGGCCACACCAGGCCCTGCCTGCGTCATCCTCCTGGAAAGCTCACCAGCAGACTCCGAGTGCAAGCCACTCCAAAAGCAGGGACAGTTAGGTTGCAGTCACCAGCTCCTGCACCAGGAGATGCAGGAGGTTGGACAAACTCCCATTGCATCTTTTATTAACTATCTTTTTTTTTTTTTTTTTTGGTACTAGTGATCAAACCCAGAGCCTTCACACCATGCTCCATCCCTAGCCCTTTTTAGTTTAAGACAGGCTGTCTCTACCTTGCCCAAGCTAAACTCAAACTTGTGATCCTCCTGCCTCAGCCTCCCAGTGCCAGGACTCCAGGCAGCCTTTCTGAACAATTTCAAGTTATGGGAGTGTGTGGTACAACTCTCAAGTATGTCATTTCTCCATTCTGGCTTCAGCTAAAAAAAAAAAAAAATTAACTGGTATCCTATTTGCCTCCAAACCATTTCTCTTTTCTTTCAGAAATTAGTTTCCTTGTCCCAGAAAAACATTATTCAGGCCTAATGAGTTGTTTATTTGCTTTTTCAAGCTTTGCTACAACTGCCGTGACTGGGGAGTGGACAGACCATGGCAATGGCCGGGCCGCGAGGGCCCCAAGATTGCTGACTCTCTCGCCTGTCCACCACGCCGGGTCACGACGGCCAGCCCCACGTGACACTCTCCCCACCTCTTCCTTCCATCTTCCCCTTCTCTTTTGTTCTTTTGATTTAGGGTTCCGTGATGTTTAATGAACAATACACTTCCCGGCAGCTATAAAGCAAGAAAAATTCACTTAGGATTATAATCACAATTTCAATTATTTACACATGTTAGAAAATATTGCCATTGGGTTCTCCAAGTTATTTACTCTGGTGTTTTCTTTCCCTTGGAAGTGCTAAAATATTAGCCCTATTCATTACAAGCCGATTGTTTTTAACATAATTCTTCCCCCCACACACACACCCTGACTGAAATCCAATTTACAGCCTGCTAAAGGCCTCATAAGTTTTTTATGGATTATTTCCCGGGGTCACATTAATCTGGCTCCTTGTTACTTTACACTAATTTCACTTCGCCACAGAAAAGTAACGAGATTCGATCTCATGGGAATTAATCCATAGAGACCTCCTAACGAGGCAAGACCAGAATGAAGTCGACTACTGCATTTAATTCTCCCAGGCATGAGGGAGAAGAGCTTGGCCTGCCCTTCCATAGACTGGACCACTCAGCCCAGTCCTGAGAGGACAGAGGACAGGGCCAGGGTACAGAGGGACATGGAGTACACAGTGAGCCCCCCACAACTGAGGATGCAGAGGTCTGCCCTCCTGCCTATGGGTACCAGGACCCATGATCATGGTCCAGGCAGACCCCAGAGAGGAGAGGGCATGAAAGATGCTCAAAACAGCAGGAGGGGAGGAAAAAGGTTCCTTGGCTTTTCCTGAATTTCCCAATTCTCTCCCCTCAGCCCACCTGATCCCTGGCCCACCTCCCCAGCTGAGATTTCTGTTTTCAGGACAATATGTCAAGGAAGAAGTTTTCTCTTGCACAGGAGACCTAGAGTTCTTAGCATCTTCCTTTCCAAATGGCAGATGCAACCAACTCTTGCAGAGTTTTGCAGAAATTAAGGTGAAAAACTTACAATGACTCAAGGGGGAAGTGAACAGGCTTCTTACATTGTAACCTGAGGATCAAAATAACATGTAATCGGGCTGGGTATGTAGCTCAGCAGCGCAGCGCCTGCCTGGCAAGCGTGAGGTCGTGAGTTCGATCCCCAGTACCCATCCCCCGCCAAAAAAAAAATTTAACCTGCAATTGTTATCATTATTATAGAGCATTGACCCAGAAAATAGAAAATGCACTTAAAAATAATGTATGTCCAGAAGTGATGGAGAGAACATGCATAGCCCAGCACCAGGACCTGAACAGATGGCCTCAGAGTGTGGTGGTTACCAATGCTACTCCAGTCTGCAAGCAGGTTGGTGACACTTAGCAACGACGGGTTCCCGGAAGAACATTGGAGCACTGGCCTTCCTTTCCAGATAGCTCCCTTCTGTGTCTTACGTTACCATTCCAAGTGTCCACACTGGTCAGGGACCACTGCGTCCCCTCAAAGCGAGCACAGGCAGCCTGGGTGTGAGTGCGGTTCTCACCCTGAGGCCGTGATTCCCCGGGCTCTGCTTTTAGAGGAAACATGGCCGCTCTTGCCTCTCTTGTCTGCCTTCTGTCCACATCGTGGGGAGAGTGGATTGTAAACGACCTGGCTGTGGAATCTGGGAGGAGACACTGAGCCTGCTCTCCTCAGAGTTTTTCTACTTCCTCTCTTTCTATTTGCTTCTCTTACCCAGTGACGGAGGCTCCCACTGGGGAAGACCCCGGCCTTCCCGCTCAGCGGCACAGGCTGACGGGCCAGTGGACGTGGATAAAGCCTGTCTCTTGGTGGGGGGAGCCCCAGCACCCTGCCTCGGCTGAGGGGTGAAGGCTCCAGGTGCCACTTACTTTCCCAGTCACAGAGCTGACCAATCCATGCATCTCTGTCTGTCTTACTGCTGGGTCCGACACTCCCAGGGGAAGGACAAGAGAGGATCATGATGTACAAACACCTCGCCAACCCCAAACTCCCAGCCCATAAATTCCCTGTGCAAACAACGCCTTATGGGGAACTGTGCTGAGCTGTGCAGATGGAGGAATTTGTCAGTCACCAAGTCTTGATGGTGCCATGAAGCCAGCAGAGAACCCGGAAAGCCTAGGTATTGCCTCAAATGTGAGCTCAGAGAATAATTTTACTTTGCAGAGGCATCGGGAGAATGTGTTCTCCTGGCATTGGTGAAGACTTGGTTAAATTGTGCATAGTAGAGTTGATCATAGTAGAATTTCTCAGGACCTCAAGTCCTGATGGAAGGACGGGAAGTTAGTGACTGACCCTAATATTTCAAGAAATTAAAAAGAATAGTGATGATGATGATGATGATGATGATGCTTCCAAACAGTGCAATAAGGGCAGTCTGAGCAGTGGAATCCATGGACTTATTTGCACCAGTAAATTCACTAAAACCCTCAGATATGACTCAGCTCACTCAGCGGGAGCCTGAATTGTGAGTTTACAGTCGGTCAAGTCCCTGGAGGCCGTAGGTTCATCCATCAGCCCTTTCCAGAGACTTCCAGAGCAGATTCCTCATTTGTCACCCTTTAATTTGCTGGATTCATTACTGGATATATTTCCACCTCCTCGTTATTTAGACCTAGCTGCCAATATACTTTCATAACCAAAATTAATTGAAAGAAATCGAGTTGAGTGATTAGGCACCACTCCCCAATCCTGCTTTTGAGTAGTAAGATGATGGGAAGAAAAATTAGTAATAAATGTCATTTTTTTCTATCATTGAATATTTAAAATTTAAGCAGAAAGTCTTTAGGAAGACTTGGTAGCTGTCTTTCGGCTGACAGGAGATCTCCCTTTGCAGAGAGCAAGAGAGAGAGGGAAGGAGAGAGAGTGTGTACACTGTGGGATTTTGGCATGACCAATCGTCCTATAAATCAATCCAAATTACAGTAGAAATTAAGCTTTTAGTGTGGAGCTCCTGAGACAGAGAACAAGCAGTAGAAAGTCGACAGTGACTTGTGCACACTCTGAAAGGAAGAAATACAAACAGGATACGCTTGGAGAAAAGTCAGCCTCACTAGTAGTCAAAGAAACAAACATCAAAACAAGTTTTCACTTCAATTTCCTATCAAGGTATTACAGATCTTTAAAAATCTGTAATTGTCCGGTTTCCACACAGAGCAAGGGAGGGAGGACTGCAGGGTCAGAGGGAGACCTGGGATCCGGGACAGGTGCCCGGGCCCCTCCGCTGAGGTGACCAGAGATGAGAGGTCGAGGGGTGGACCAGACCCAAGTGCAGCCGGAGGAGCAGCGGGTCCTGGCAGGGCCAGAGCTGGGAGCCGGCAGCTGGAGGAAAGAGGGCTCGGGATAAACAGGCCTCAAATGTCCGCTCGCAGGGAAACGGAGTAACAGGACCAGATTTAAGCTCTCCTCGGAAACATTAAAAACCTGCACAGAGTATCACGAGGCAATGGTGTTCAGAAATGGGTCAACCGGCATTGTGCAACAGTCCACGTCAGAGAAGGGAGACAAACAAGGGACCCTCTGGCGTAATAACCTAAGAGCATGTTCCCAGACCCAGGCCAGGAAGCAGCCGCCCAAACAAAACTTCGCTCTGTCCCCAGGTCCACAAGATGGAGCACTACAGCCAGGGCCCAGGAACAGAGCGCTGGGCGCCGGAGAGGACACAGCTGCGGAGGCAGAGTCTGGGTTCCTGTGGGAAATTCTTCAGGAGTCTTCGGCACCTACCAGTGGTCATAGGCTGAAGGACGGACTGGAGAAGGGGCAGAGATGGAACAATCCCAACACAGACTCAGGAGGAGGCGTGGCCATCAGCAGGCACGGAGTGCTGGACGGAGTCTGCAGACGCCTATGGCCTCGGGAACTGGGGCAAACTGACCCCAGAGTGAAGGCAGCCGGTGGTTTTCCTTCACGCAGCTCCCAGCAATAACGGTGTCCTCAAAAAAACAGGCTCAGGATTTCTTAAAAGAATGCTAGAAACTAACAATAAGAAATTTACAATATTGCTGGGTATGGTGACACACACCTATAACCCCAGCACTTAGGAGGCTGAAGCAGGAGGATCACTGTGAGCTCAAAACCAGCCTGGGCTACAAAGTGAGCTCAAGACTAGCCTGAACTGCATAGGGAGATCCTGTCTGAAAAAGACAGAAGAAAGAAAGAAAGAAAGAAAGAAAGAAAGAAAGAAAGAAAGAGAAAGAAAGAGAAAGAAAGAAAGAAAGAAAGAAAGAAAAAAGAAAGAAAGAAAGAAAGAAAGAAAGAAAGAAAGAAAGAAAGAAAGAAAGAAAGAAAGAAAGAAAAAAGAAAGAAAGAAAGAAAGAAAAGAAAAGAAAAAAGAAGAAAAGAAATTCACAATTCTACATTAAATCAAATGGCTTCAGGCATATAAAGAATCAGGAAACAATTATCCATAAGGAGAAATGCCAGTCAACAGAGATCCCCAAAGGGACTCAAATAATAGAATTGAGTAGAAAAGAATGAGAAGCCGCTATAATAAATATGTTTACGAGACTGGAAGACCAATTTTTGAGAGGACGAATGCCCTGGCTAGGACTGACAAGCTGAACACGGCAGACGGAGTGGATATGAGACCCCACAACGAGGACACAGAGGGCTGATCCCGGCAGCGAGAAAGACTGACCAAGGGAGCCGAGGTCTCAGCAAAGGAAACGTAAAGAAACTCACACCAAAGCGGATGATAATTAAATCTCTGGGGGAAAAGAACAGCCAAGGAGAAGAATCACAGAAACATAAGATTCCACAATGAGGAAGAAAACGGAGGGTACTGAGCTTCTGATCAGGAACAGTGCGATCCGGAAGGCATCCAGTTATGCCTCGAAAGCCTGGGTGTCGGTAACAGTGAAATTACCTTTCAAAGTGAACAATGAAATAAAGACTCGAGGGGTGCTTCTGGGTGTGGTGGCACACCCCTGTAACCCCAGCACTCCAGAGGCTGAGGCAGGAGGATTGGCACAAGTTCACAGTCAGCCCCGGCCCCATAGTGAGCTCAAGATCAGCCTGAACTATATCGTGAAACATTTGTCTCAAAAAACAAACAAGTTCTATTGTGGACTGATAGGTGAGAGAGTGAGACAATGGAACAGAGCAAATGAAGAGAGGACACAGAGTGCTCATTTATGTAAGTTGTTTGGGGAAAGAGTCCCTCTGAAGAGGAGGCACCTGAACAGTCCTCAGGGAGGCCATTGCAAAGCCATCTGGGTGCAAAGAATCCAGGTAGCCAAAAAAGCAAGTGCAAAGGGCCTGGGGCAGGAGTATGACAAGGATACTCAAGAGAAAGCACTGTGATGATATCAAAGAGAATGAGAAAAGAAAAAAGGAAAAAGGAGAGAGCAGAACAAGGCACCGGACAGAAACCTGCTAGAAAACACAACTGCAGTTTGTCCAGCAGAGAGAAGACAGGAGCAGGAGACTCTGTGTGACAGGCACTGGGGAAACAGATTTACTCCCAGATCCTCTGGAGTGGGGACACAGGCCTGCTAGCACTTTGTGCTGATTTGGGCTACTGAGTGTGGCTTAGCTGTCACAGCGACAGTAAGAAACCAGCACAGCGGAGAGGGAGGCAGCCCATCAGCCTGAGCGGTACAGTTCAAGGGGTGGAGAGGGCGAAACAGAGCAGCCAGGAGGTCATCGACCTTCCTTTCTCAGTGTCCAGGGGTCCACCTGGGACCTGGCCTCTGTGCTGACAGCACCATCCTACTGCATCTCACTCCTGTGACAAAAAAAGAGCAACTGTCACCACCATCCGTAACAATGCAGAAGGACAAACCAGACTCTCCAGCTCGTGGGGCGGGAGCTGCTGCCCAAGGGTCCAGCCAACGTGGTCTTCGGGCAGCTGCCCTGAGCAAAAAGTGATGGGAACCCCCCCCCCAGGGGCCGGGCGCCCGCAGACACCAGCATCAGGCCGGCATCGACACACCCTGCCTGGGCAGAGCCCTCCATGTGTCCCACAGCCGCAGACCCCTGTGTAGGAGCCAGAAGGAAGAATCTATCGCAGGCCTGGGGCCGCCAGCCGCGTGGCACTGGGCTGGGTGGATGGCAAGACCACCCTGGAGTCCTGGCACCCTGCACCCCTCTTTCCAGAACCCCGGAGTCACTCTCCATCGCAGCCAGGTCTGTCACCGTCCCTCATGCCCACGTGGATTGGAAGCCACGGCACTGACAGCCGTGGAGCTGTCTCCACAGATTCTGAGCATCTGGCCTGCATCTGGGCCCCCCGGAAGGGTGTTGCCCATCACCAGAATTCTTTTCTTCTCGAAATTGCCTTGCCAACCCATAAACTTCCCCTGCCTCCCGTTCTTACCCTCGCCTGCGGACATAGATTTTTTTTTGTTTTTTCTGGTAGGAAGACATTGAGGAGAAAGCTCCTTCTCATTTCAAACGGGATGTGCAGGACATAGCCAGGACAGGATTTAGGTGTGTGCCACGGACGGTCAGTCAGTGCCTCTCCTTAGACAAAGCGGAGGCCGAGAAAACAGTGACGACGACCAGGCTCTGGGCCCCGCATGTCAAACGCTGTGCAAAATGCTCGCCAGGCGGCACGTCATTTAACCCTCACAACACCACTGCGAAGCAGGTATCATTGTCTCTGCTGTAAAGATGAAAGAACCGGTCAGTCCGAAGCATTCCAACAGGTAATAAAGAAAACTCTTGGATTCCTTAATCTCCTCTCTCCTGCCTGTTTGAACTGTGGAAGTACAAGGCTGAGCACGGTCCTACCACGCAGTGACTGTGGTCTCCAGCAGTCTTAGCCTAACAAACCCTTGGGATGTGTTTGCTACTTTGACCTAGAGGTCCACCACAAGGCGCCCAGAAGGAGGCAGATAGGAAGAAGTACTCAGACCTGGCTGGACAGGCCTTTGGGTAGCTGGCCGGCACATCTGCGGTCCAGTGAACCCGGCTCTTCCCCCTCTTACCCGTGCCTGCTGCCGGCCCTGCTTTGGGCCTGCAGAGCCGGTGGTAAGTGCCACGTGAGTGTAGCAAAGCCCTCCCATCACCATCCGTTATCCAGCCCCTCAGCCTCCCGGCAGTGATAGTTAAGAACGAGTGACTTAGTCCGGAACAGACTTGCATTCAAGTCTCAGCTGTGCCACTAATTAGCCCCTCTAAGTCACACTTCCGACAGCGGCACGGCCCCCTAGGTAAGATGAGGATAACAGCCCTCAGAGTCACTAGGGACCATGAGGTAAGGCACCCACATCTCCCCAGTGGTACACACTGAGCAGTCTGCAAACATTAGCTATTAGTGCCAGACAGCCCAGGGCACAAGCGCCAATTAGAATCAAAGACCAGCAACACAGACCAAAGGAACAAACCCCTCATGCCCTGAACCTCCAGAAGGATCTTTGCAGCTAATCTGGGCAACACCAAGAGGAAAGCTCACCCTTAGCACGTCAGAAACGCACCCGTGGGCACTGCAGTGAGAACTGTCCAGCCTCCGCCCTCTCCGGCCCTGTCTGCCTCCTCTACTGCAGTGGTTGATCACGACATGACCCACCAGGCTGTTTGTTGGATTAAGAAAGGAAAATCTTGGGGCTTTCATTTCTATTTTTGATATTGTTTTAAAGTGTTTGATATGTTTAAAGTAAATATAAGTCTTCAACATTAGCATCTGTATTTAACCTCTGAATACACCTCTAAAGATAATTTGGATACATGCTCAAAACTTTTTTAATTAATCGGGAAAACAAGATTGGATGGAGGCAGGGGCCAAAGCGAGCTGTGAGGAGGTAGTGCCCTGCCGCCAGCTGCTCACAGTCACAAGCAGTTTTTTATACACACCCCTAAGCAGGTGTGTGAGGGGGTGAGTGTCATTCAGACCCCAAGTTGCAGGCGGGTGAGCGCTCCCTTGGGGACATCAACTGACTTCAGGGGTCAGTTCAGAGTCCTACCCCAGGGGGTGGTGGTCATTTGTGTAGAATCCTGGACTCAGCATACCTGGGTTCAGTCAGGTGTCAGGCTCCACGCCTTCCTCCTGCGGAGTTTCATGAAGTCAGCTAGTTCGGGCTGGGTCTCCTCCTGTCTCTGCTGCTATCGGTGTGAGATGATGGTTGCCCAAGAGTTTCCATGAGCTCAGTGACGGTTACTGCAAACCAGGCCCCCACCCCCACCCCCACCCCGGCAGCTTAGCACAGAGGAGCTCCATCAGCAGCGGAAGCAGAAGGAGACATCGTCCGTGGTATCCTAGGCGGGGACGGAAATCCTGTGTAAAAAGAATTCTTGAAACAGAGCTAAAGCCGCACTAAATTCACAATCAGGCACTGAACTCACAATGGCAGACGTGTGTAAGCTGCAGCCACGTGTCTAGGTGTCCGATGAGGCCGACGCTCGTTTTAAATGGGAAGTTTGGAACAATGTTTACATGCCCTGCGAACACTGAAGCCAAATAAAGCGCAAACCGGTTAAAGTGCGACACACCAGCAAGCAACATAGTAGCGAGCAATTTTCAACACCCGGGCAGCTTAAAGGACAGAAGAAAACTATTTGGTTACAGATCGTGCAATTTCTTAATCCATCCGCGGTAAACTCGAACCTGCCTCTCTGAAGTCCCCGGACTATTTGTGTTATCCTTTAAGTAGAGATGCGGTTGCCCAAAGATAAGAAAGTCACACTAGCTATCAAAACCACTGGCAACTTGTGTACAGATATTATATCCCAGTCCTCAGCTGGCTAGGAGGCCAGACCCAGGCCGTGGATCTCCAGGTCTTGATTCTGACCCCGAAGTTAGAGACCCGGGCTCAGGCAAAGCGTTAACCAGGAGGCGGGTGAGATGACCTCTAGGGTCACTAGCTACCCCACCGTCTTTGATTCTAGAATGCAGCAACAACAAAAGTAATGTCATGAAATAGCAGATCCCAAAGGAAAGCTGAGTTCACCTCCAGACCCCGTGCTGGAGAAATACTCATGCTCTTCTAAAAATGTATCTTTTTTTGTTCATTAAAAAGAAAACACAAATTGCTGCCTGGAAGACTTCCTCCCGCCCCACCGCTCTCCCCTCGCCTTTCCCATCTGAATGTTGTCAAGTTTTCAAGCGCGGATGGGCTGATCAAAACACAAGGAATATGAGAAATGGCAGAAGGCCGCGTGCCAAGGATGTGGCAGCACCAGCGCCTCCACAGCCCGGGCTTCTCTGGGAGGGAGGGAGGCTCGGATGTGCGCAGCCTTTGGCTGCAAACATCTCGGCATCTCTCTTGTTGAAAAGGTTCCTGGGTAAGGAATTTTCTGGAGCAAGGTGGACAAACAGGAATGTCGTGTACTCTTAAAAAAAGAGAGAGTGAGCAGTAGCTGCTGTAAATCAGCAGTGATTTCCTTATTCCCACAAGACATAGTGCTAAGAGGAGGTGGTGGGAATGGGGATTATTTGTCCCCAGAGGCCCGGGCTGCAGTGTGGTTGCGTCTGATTTGCATGGGAGTCCCGGAGTTCCCGGAATGGCCTCCCCAGTGGCTCCTGTGCGCCCTCCCGTTCTCACCACTGACTCCACGCTGCTGCTTCACGGTATCTGAGGCTGAGCTTAGTAAACACAGCAGGATTCATGCAATCACTTAGAAAGCGGGGCAGCACCCTCCCCGCAAGGGAATGCAGTGTCCACTGACCAGGAAGCCAAAAAAGGCAAAAGATAGCGCTCCCTGCCCCGGGTATTTCTCCTTTCAGACCTCAGACGGCCTCACCCCGCCACACCCAGCTACTGTGGCTGGTTCCAAGACTGACACTAGCTGCCGAACCATGACATTTTTGCAACCCTTTCGGTGAAAGGCTCTGAAAGGTGGTCCTTCGCCAAGAGACCACGCACTTCGTCATCTGCGTCCATCTTTCCATCCGGGAAGGGACGAGGGCCGAGGCAGAGATCACTGTGCTGTGACCCCGCTGGACGGAACCGTGGACCCTTGGGAACCGACATCAGGGATGTGCGGGTCGGCGAGGGCTGCTGGCGTCCCTCTCGGAAGCTGAGTCACAGACTTGGCCAGCTCATTTCTTCGCTTGGAAAGTGGTTAGACTGGACAGGACATGCAGCGATTAGTAATTCAGACCAGTCTCAGAGCTCCGTGTTTTTTCACTGTGAGTCGCCAACTGTGGCCTCTCTCTGGGAGTCAACAGGAAGTGAAGGCAGCAGGCCAGACTTGACACCCCGTGATGTAACTGGGGGCGGACGCAGCCCTCCTTTCTCCACCCAAAACACCGAGATCTTGAAAGTGAGCCCTGCTGGCCCAACACATCCACCAAAGAGTGGGGGCAAAGGAAGAGGTCAGAACTGGAGAAAGCTGGGTCGACCATTTGGCTCTAACTCACCCTTCCTTCTTACGTTGCTTTCTGGTAATAGGGGTACCTACCTCAGATCTAAAGATAAGAATAAAAAGAAATGATATTTATTAAGCTACTCTTCAGCCTAATTGGGAAAGAACAGATCATGACTGCTTGGTGTATGATTCTCAGTCATTGTACTTGTGGACCTGCGTACAGAAAGAGGTGGACACGTAGTCCCAAGGACCACAGGTAGGCTCTGTATGGAAGGTTTCCTAGTTCTGCTTAGACTTACTGTGGCAGCTCCTGATTCATGGTTAGCTATTTCCAGCCATGGCTGTGGTCATAGCCATGACATTTGAAATTGATCATTTCCCAAGGGGGTTAATGAAAAGGAAAGTGATGCTTGTATGTCTTTCCAGGCAGCCCGATTTTTTCCATTATCCTCTGCCTTTCCTCTCCAGTTCTCCCCACACCTATCTCAACACCAGCTCCCTAAAATATCACCGCCTTGTCGCGCACACTCATTAAACATGAGGACACTTGTTCTGTATCAAAGCCGAGGCCAGCGCCCGCTGGAGCAAAGGGGCTGGGACTGTCATTCCACTGCCAACCCCCAGTGACAGTCCTGTCCTGTGATTAGGAGGAACATGAGTTTCTCGTGTGATCCCAGGTGCAGTCATCTGTACAGGAAAATTAATCCTTGTGAGAAGCATGGTTTTCTTCAAACTCTGAGACAACAGTCACCCTCGGAACAGAAGCCGTCACCTTTCCCCAAAGCAGAGTTTCTCTTTTGTCCCCTCTTCCCCAGACTCACATCCCCAAGGTGACACCTGCCCCAGGAAGTCATCAGACATTAGCATCTTCTTTTTTAGAGTCAAATAGGTTGAGTGGAAGGAGCACTATCTCGGGGCTTCCTTATTCTGCAGGTACAGTGGAGTCTCTTCAGGACAGGAACCTCAGCACACAGAAGATTGGGGGGGGAGCAAGGCAAGGAAAGGGGGCAGGAATCAGAGGAGTGACCAGAGGAAAACCCTCAGAAGTCCAGGCAGTGTGGCTCTATCGTGTCAACAAAAGATGAAGGGACCCGGGTGGAAAATGGCCCAGCTCCTCCTGATTCTCACCTTTGTCCCAGTGTCTAACTCTGAGGCAATTAGTGACCCGGGGCCTTCATCAAAAAGGAAATAATAGCAGTAACATTAGTAATAATAGCCATTACCATGTCAAACAAGCAGTTAGTAGACTGCATAGATAGGAATCATCCCAGTATCTCAAGGCTCCTTATAAGCCTGGGAGGGTGGGAAATAGACCCCTGAAAATGATTAGGAAACTAAAGCCAAAGCCCTCCTCCCTCCCCTCTACTTTCCTCTTCCCAGAGGCAGATTGAGGACTCAGAGGTACCCAACTTCCAACACTGGGGAAGCAGAGACCTTTTTGGATTAGAGCAAACCAGGCCATTAGAGAAAACCTTCTCTCCGGATAAGAACCATGGTACCAAATCTCCTGAACACTTATTAACCAAAGGGGCACTGAGCCACTGCCTGCTGGCCAAATCCAGCCTGACCATGAAGGTTTTGATCACGATTTAAATGGCATTTCCTCTGATATCCCATCTACAGTCTTACGAGTTATTTATTGTTTCAATAGTTCCTTAAAATATATTTTGATAGGTGTCATGTTAAAATAAAATGCTCCTGACCAGTTACTTTGGCCTCCCTGTATGTCACATGAAGACAGATTCACCTTTCAATCACTTTAACATCATCTTTTTAGGTCCACTACCCCCTGCTTGGAAGCAATGGTCATCTTTTGTGATAGACAAGGACAATGGTCATGCCTTCCTGCAATAGTCATTTAAAATGTGAACCAGGAGTCATGCTATGTCGTTAAGCAGATTCTTTACCTGTAAATAAGAATTCATATGCATAACCATAAAACTGGGTAAATGAAAGGAGTTAAATGGCCTTACGGCTCAGATCAGGTATTGATAATCCTTCCCTATAAAGGATAAAATTACTTTGGCACTGCAGTTCAGAGTCTCTGTTTTGACTACTCACCTCCCTCCCAGTAGAGTGCAATCAACCACAGACGAATAAAGGTGGCCACGTCCAGTAAAACTTTATTTATAAAAACAGGGACAAACCAGACTGGACCCATAGGCAGTAGTAGTCAAATGGCTTGAAATGTAAGTGGTCAATAGATTTATTATGTAGTTTTTCTTCAATTAAATACTGACAGTTTTTTCATTTTCCCACTTCGCTTCCCTCTCTTAAGAACACCTGTGGTTGGATCCTGGGCACTGTACCTTGCCGGTTCATCACTGTGGGCACCCGTGAGGGAGAGAAATGTCGGAGGACTTTTATCTTGCTTATACATGCATATCATCTAGTGGCAGAGAAGTAGAATTGCAGGATTTTTTTCCCTTAATGTCCTTGGCCTCCCGGAAGAACATCCTCAGTGAGAAGATAGCTTTCTTTGTCTACCCACGTGGACAGCTGCCTCCGAACCCCGGGACCTGTCAGAATTCTCTTCTTTTCGGAGATCTCCCCAGTGGGTCTTCCATGAGGTGCGCATGACTCAAGCTCTTGTGTAGGCAACCAGAAATGTTCCCCGAAGGGAGAAAATAAACCTGTTTAAGAAGTAAATGCTCACTTATTAATCAGTTCACTGTTCCATATGTGTAAGTGTGTCCAAAACTACTAATCCTTCACTGAAAAGAGCCAGGCAGAGATTGGTGTTTCTCTTAAAAGTAGCTCTCACTAGAGTATCAGGTCACCCAAGGGCAAGAAGAGGCGGAAAGCTCGCTAAGCCAGGCTGCTCTCCGCATCCGTTCCCTGGGTGGCTCACGACCACCTTCTCTGCTCTGACCTTGTCTACACTCCGCATCGACTCACGCTATGTCTGCGTGGTGTCACAGACAGTAACACTAACCGTGGAGCAGTCCCGTCCCACCGTCATTCACCTGGAAGCCCAGAAGCAGACTGCGTCTTCATTAACCACTGTTACCGAACCCTCGCTCTCTGCTGTTCATATTTTTGGTGTAAATCTCGTTACTTGGCATTTTCTGTGGGACGTTTTTTGATACATAGATGCATACAAAGATGATTTACTTTTTTACGGTGTATTAAAAGATTTTTTTTACTGTGTATTATGACAGAGTGAGGAGACCAAGAGATATTTAACTGTGCCTCTTTTTATGAGGGAGGGAAAAAACCCTCCACCCCTACGCTTTCTTGCTGTACACACCTTCTGCTACACAGGAGTCATTTTTGGGCTGTTTGTGTGTTTGTTTTACTCTATAAAATGAACTCTGAGGCATAACAATGCTTCCTTTTCTCCCCTGGAATTAGTGATAAATCACAGGGTTCACAGCCCCCCAGCGAGGTTGTGTCTCATGCGCCACTAATGAGTTCATATCAGTTCACATAGTCGGCAAGACTGACGGGGCTGAGTTTCAGACGCTTTGCTGGCATTGTGGGAAGCAGCCTCCCCCTCCCATCTGGCCCTGTCTGTCTTATTCCTGAGATTCGAAGGCGGCTGCTTTGCCACTGCCACCACCATCCACAGCCATCCTGCCCTGGGCAGCAGCTGGCAGGCCCAGGCCCGCTCCCCAGTCTTGTGCCTGGCCGGCATCTGCACCCTTCCCATCGTTCCTACTGTGCACCCCAGAAGGGGTCCCTGCTCTGCTGCGGAGGAAGCCTTCCGCCCTGCAGTTGGAAGCTAGAAGCAAAGTCGCTCTTCCATTTCTCCCTAAATACTGAAAGTATTTAGAGAGAAACTAGACTGACTTGACCACACTGTCTGGGCGTCCTTTGTGATTTCTGGCTACTTGCTCTTCCCAGAAGTTTACACTAATGTGTCAGATTTTCCACGGTGGCCGTGGAACATATCCATTCCTCCCTTGCGCCCGCCTTGGGACTCACCCAGCAGTTTTGGGGTGCTCTTGGGATTATGTGTAGAGAGAGTGGTGGGCATTAAAACAACAGACAGTGCTCTTGCGAGACCAGAGTTCTGTCCCTCGCTTTGACGGAAAGTAGCTGGACATCAGTTTCCTCAACAAAATGAAGAGGTTGGCCTCGGCGAGCAATGACATATCTCTCTGCTCAAATAATCAGTCACTCTAGCTGCACCTCCATTTATTTTTTTTTAAATAGGCCATCTGGGTTTTAATTAAAGTTATGTGTCACTTAACGACAGGGACATAACACTGTTTGGCAATTGGTTTGCGGGAACTTCCCAGGGTGTACTTACACAAATCAAGCCGGCCACTGGGTGATATGTCATCTCAGGAGGCTGTCAGCATCCCGAGGCCCATCCCTGAGCTAAACAGCGTTACGCAATGCATGACTCTACAGCTCACTGGGCCTCGATTTCGGCAAAGTTGCCAAAATCATTTACCCAGATGCCTGGCCATCTGTCTTTTACCATATCCTGAAGTCTTAAAGTGTTTTTTTCTATGGCTATTGGGTTGGGGTTGGGAGCAAATTTGTCCCACTTACTTCTCTTGTGGGCATTGATTTTTCTTGCAGAAATGCCATGGCGACTGAACGGTCTCTCAGCACTGACTTGAGGCTTTCTGAACACCAACCTGATTCCTGTCTCAGTTTCTTACTTCCGTAGCAGCCCCGCCCCCGAGCCCAAGTTCCAGAGGTGCCCTGATGAGCATGGGCTTCGGGCTTCGCTGCTCTCCAAAGGACAAAGGGCCTCCCTCCCTCTGGCTGCTCTGCGGGGTTCCTGCAAATTCAGAATTCTGTTTCCAAGTTCTATGTGAAACAGATATTTTTGAATTTTTATTTGCGGCATGCATCCTGCTTATGGTAGCAGATGCGTCAAAGATACCGCAACTTTTGTAAGAAAACAGAATGCAGGGCCTGAATTAATTGCTGACATCACATGCACTTCTTGGAAACCGAAGGGCAGGACTCTGCTGCCTTCTAGCGTACTCCTCCCTCTACCCCTTCCTCTTCATTAAGGACACAGTACAGTACAGTACAGTACAGTACAGTACACAGTACAGGAACAGCGTCCGTGCTCTGGTAGACTCCTTCCAGGCCGGACTCTCAGACCCAGCCTCTGTTCTAATTCCTCTTTTTTCACATCACAATTGGCTGTCGAGCAAACGAGTCTCATCTCCCGCCCCAGTCCCAGAACACATTGTGACTTTAGGTGGAGAAAGAGCGGCCATCACAAGCAGACGATCTCAGCCAGCCAAGATCAGGACCCCACCACAAATGTCCCCAACAAGATGCAAGAGGAGAAATAAGTCAACAGGCGACCAGAAATCAAAATAAGAGAATGAGAAGATGGGGTGCAATTGTTCCAAAGGAAATCTGAAACCAAGTTTTCCAAGAGATCAGTTATTTTATGGAATTATAGAATTACATGTGCTTCCATTCTCAATTTGGAATCTGTAGGCTCAGCCAAAATTTTGAGGTTATTTCTCTAGTTTTCTTGCACACAGTGTTTCAGTGAAAAGACTATCTTACTATCTTTGTTCCCTAATATATTTCTATGCCCTTGCTTATGTTAATCTCATTAATCATTATGGGATGTAGTGCCAAGCTTCTGCCATAGGAATCCCACGCACTTTTACAGGTCTTTTCCCAACGTCACTCTGTTTGCCACCACTGTTTGTCTGTTATAATGTAGACAAACAATGACAGGTCAGCCAAAGTGAGGTTAGATTAGATGGCACAGGTGGAGGAAGGCTGGTCCTCTTGTGGGGGCTTGAATTTAGTGTGGACCTCTAGGTAAGACAGATTCAATGACCCTATCAGAGAACTTTCTAGAATGGTATTATTTCTTCAGGAGGATTTCAATGACTAATTCCTGAAACGTGTTTTATGTTCTGCATTTAAGATCACACACTTCTTATAATCTGCCAGTCTGCTGGACTTTTGAACATGTATCTGGAAAAATCAAGTGTGGAAAGAAGTACAAATACCCACCACCTGTGCAAAAAAAAAAGAAAATAGAGAAAACTCCGTATGTAAACGAGGAAACTTACTTCTTACCAACATTTCTTATGGCCAAGCAGTTCACTGGGTACTTTACATTGAGTCTTCATCTCAAAAACAAAACACGAGGTTAGTGTGAATGTTTTCATTTTGCGGATGAGGCAACCAAAAAGGAGTAGTTTATCCAAGGTTCCACAGCTAGTGTCTGAAATCCCAGTTCAATCCAGTTCTAGAACCTCAGTTCCTACTTCCTCCTCCTCCTCCGAGCCGTCTCCATCCCCATCCAGAGGCAGGACACCGTAGTCCTCTCCTACCCAGTACCTGCTCACCCATTGCAAGTCCAAGGATAACTGCAAACTCCTGATTTTGAAACTCAGTCATGAGACTAGAATGAGTTAAGCCCAAGAGATGCGAGGAAAAGACAGTAGAAACTTCCTTCTCACGTCCCCCTGCTTTCCCTGCATAGCTTTCAGTAACATTTTTAAGTCTTGCCACCTAAATCTGCAAGGTTACCTGAAACCCTCCTTGGAAGAATGGTTCCTGTCCTAACCCTCTCCCATCATCCTCCCAGCCTTGCCGGCACAATACCTCCCTCTGAGCAGGTCTGAAGCCCCTTTCCCCAACCCCCTACAACTTCACAGTTGGCAGAGTTGTAATCTCTTGCTCACACATCCCATCTCCTGCTCATTCTGAGGGTCTTCAGAAGCTGAGCACTGTGTCTCCGCTTAGCCCATCGATGCAAAAAACCACACACAGGGCAAACAAGCACATTCAAAGATGTAGGATGCACACACACACACACACAGATTGCTCAGAGCTATTACTGCCAGAAAAAACAAGATGCTCTCTGAATCCAATTCATAATGTTTAGCAACTTGCAATCTATATCTAAGGGGGTAATTTTTAAGAATATGCCTGAAAAATACATAAGTTTGCATATCTTAACACATATTTGGGGCACAGGGTCCTCAGGACCACAACTGGAAATGCAGGGGAAAGAGGCAGTTGAATAAATATTTTCTGAACTGAATTACACGTCACTGAACGGAGTTACACGAAGAGGCAATCTTAGCCTGTACTGCAGGAGACAACTGAGCCCTAGAGCGAAAGGGCTGCCTGACTCCAGCTCTGGGCCAAGACCTCTCAAACCTGGCTGCACGTTGCAGTCACCTGGGGAGCTTTAAAACTTTTTGAATGCATGCTTCCCACCCCGAGGATATTGAATTTAATAGGCCTGAAGTAGGACCTTGGCATCCATATTTTTTAAAGCTCCCTAGATATTTTTAATGTGCGACCAGCCTTAAGATGACTGGCCCACAAAAAAGGTTACTCCCTCATATCTGCATGGCTGTGTCTGGAGGGACCAAAAAAATGGGAAATCTGGTTTTTGGTAATGGATCCACCTGTGTCTCGTTTGGTTTGCTGTGGGCCAAGCTATGTCACCTTTCTGGTCAGCACAGCGGGAGAGTTTGCCTGAAACCTGTACCTCCAGAACTTGTATGAGTATGAGTGTGTGTGTGTGTGTGTGTGTGTGTGTGAGTGTGTGTGTGTTTTAGAGGCATAGAGAAGAGACAAATAAGGCAGCCACACCCTGAACTACAGGAAAAGGTTGGGAGAAAACTGAGCGTTTTGCCTGGGATTCTGTTCAGCCACGCAGCCCTCCGATACTCTAGCTGTATACCAACAGCGCCAGGCAAGGGGCGCCAAAGAAAACACCAGGGGAACATCGTGATGTGGCCCCAGCTGTGCCTCAGAAGGAAGAATCTGCCTGAGGCTTCCCCTTCCTCTTCAAGCTTCTTCAGCAGTTTGTTTTCCTGTTTAGGAGCAAATCAAGCTAAGGAAGATTCAAGATGCTTTTGTTCAGTTACTCAGGCTTCCCTCCTCCCTCCAGCCCAAAGCCTGCTACACACAGCGTCTTCCTCTTCAGCCAGAGCAACTGGACGTAACTCTTCCCCCTGGAGCGGCCGCTTTGCAAGAAATTTTAAAAAGAAACAAAAATCACTTGGCATCGGTGCTTTGGTGTTGTGTTTTTCTTCTGTGCTTCCAAAAGGCTCTTGAAGATTCTGTGTTTGTGTGTTCCCCCCTTGCTGGCTGCATGTTCCCGTATGTAAATGAAGGAAGTCCTTCCAGTAGGAGAGAACGGCACGTTTGGAGCGCTCGCTGGTTTCAGACACATTTGCTCGAATGTCAAGTCGCTTTGCATCCAGCAGCGTTTGCACTGGGGAGAGGAAATCCAGAGCTGCTTACGAAGAGGCCCTCTTGGAATCCAGTTCCAATAAAGGACAAAGCAAATAAAAAGGGAGCCATGCATATGCGGCTGAGAAACAAACACTGCAGCCGTACTCCTGCCCAGTGTTAGATTTTACGTCCTTCAGTCTTTTGTTATTCAGTTATTAAATATGCACCATTTCTCCTGTTAGATCTTTTCTACATTGGGTACTTCAGGTTTGACAACCTCTTCCATTTTTTATGCTTATGTTTATTCACTGAGCTCCCCACACTACTTGAACCCTGTACCATCTCAAATATTCCACCCCATACAGAAAAAAGTATATGGATCAAGAGGTGAAAACCAGGAGACTCATAGCCAAGGGCATTTCTCCTCACCTCGGTGTGCTCCACAGCCAGGACTGGGGTGCAGCAAGTGAGTCAGTGAACAAGAGTCATTTGAAGAAAAGCAGGGAAAGCAAGAATCTTGAAACTGTCTTCATTTAAAATGTTGATATTTGATTTATCCTGAAAAGTTTGTATTAATTTTGAGCTTTCAAAATATTGCATTAAAATCATGTTGATCTTAATGATTGAGATTTTTGTGCCCCTTAAATTTTGTGCCTCTATTCCAGTCTTGATGATATTTGCAAAGAACCAAGTTACACATAGCTGTGCGTGGTGATGCACACCTGTAATCCCAGCACTCGGGAGGCTGAGGCAGGAGAATCTCTGAAAGTTTGAGGTCAGGCTTGGCTACATCATGAGTTCAAGGCCAGCCTGAAATGCACAGCAAAACCTTGTCTCAAGAAACAAAAACAATAACAAAAACACAGAAGGACACAAAAAAGTCCAAGATTCAGCGTGACTACCCTGCACACAGGTGTTCCTGTGTGTCTAAACAAACAGGTTGTTATGATTAACTTCCCAGGGGTCTTGGATGCCTTTAAAAACTGTCAGTTGTGACTGACATTAAGGAAGGTCATGTGCTTCAAGAGTGCCCTCCTAATACAACCAGCACCCCAGCACACAGGGTCTGGGGCCCTGGCTTGGGAAGCCAGCCGTCCTTTGATTCAATTCCAGAATCTTTGGATTCTGGGTCCCTCCCGCAGGTCAGAGGCCTTGTGCCACTGATACACCTGATGCACAAGATTTGTCAGCCCCCATCCTGTGGAGCTCGCAGTGGAAAATTTGGAACCGGTTAAAAAAGAAATTAGAAGGCACAGACATAGATGCGGTATGAAAGTAGTCTAGTAAGAGATCTTAAGAAGCCCCCTGCATGACAACCTTGCAAAGAAGAAATCTGTGGACATGTGGGGCCCCTCCACTCACGCACAAGCTGCAGTACTGAGCCTCTGACAGTGTGTGGCTAGGACCTCCTGCAAGGCACAACTTGAAAACATACCTCTGAGTGTCTGTGTGGTGCGTGGCCTGCTTGCCTTCCCCACGCTCCCGTCAGGAGGACATGTGCTTCGAGTTGTTTTAACAGTAGTCATCGTGGCTCGCATTCAGCTATCTACACCCTCTAGTCTGGTTCCATTGTTGACCACGAATGCACATTTGTTAAGCAGCTGGACAAGGCAGAGGTGCCAAGACTTATAACAAAACAATTTACCTCTGTTCAAAGCTAAAGTGAAGTAGCCTTAGCTTTGGGATCTCCAGTTTGGCTGCTAACGTTATCCCATCCATTACTTTGGTGTGAAGGCTTCGATGCAGTTTGTGGAAGAGCAGCGTGGCGGCCATAAATTATTAAGAACCAGGGAGACTTGGGCCGCAGAATGGTTAAGAGGAGATTCTTGGCTGATTCTTTGCCGCACACCTCTGTGCGTGGGACGCTATGTCATCAGGGCTTTCTAGAATTAGAACACACTGAGCTTTCGGTATGAACTAATTTACTCTCCCCGTGTCTCAGTCTGAACTTATCCCCACATGCCGCGTCTTCACTGAGTGATGCATCCAGGTCATTTACTTTTTGAGCTTTATAGAAAGTGAAGTGGACAGCCCCGGGAAGGTCCACTTTGGGGACCATCACTGGCACAGTGCTCACGCTCTCCTCTTGAAGGGTGAAACTGAGAAGCACAGGAAGAAGACCTCTGTCATCTTTTCTTGGGAACCATCCATCAGGTAAGAACACGTCTCTTCTCCAAAGGAGGGAGGCCAGGGTCCCAGGCCAGGGGCAGGGATAAACCCAGCTCCTTCTAGGATTTTCCATGGGGAATCCATAGACGCTTGCCTCACTTTTCACTCTTGATTTCATCAGTGATAACAATACCATTTGGGGTTCCATCTCCCATATGACCTGGTCATCTCTCTCCATTGCTTCAGATCCAAAACAGAGAAGAAGTACTTTTTGTACTATGCCACTATGCAGCCCAAATTTTCCCTTAGTATTGATCAGCAGCCTGAATCAACACAGCACCCAAATCTAGAAATGTCACAGTGGAACGCTAGCGCTAGACATACACTCCAGAATGCTTCAGATTCAGTGTCTGGCCTTTTGGTGCAGTGGTATAACACACAGTAGGACCAGCTGATCCCTTTACATGTCCTCCTGTCCTCAGCAGTTGCCTAACATGCCACAACTCTTACAGCTTTTCTGCAACCAATAAGTGAGTACAGTTAGACCATTTTGCAGATGAGGAAAGTTTTCAAACTCCACTCAGGACATACATACCTAGCAGTCAAGTCAGAATTCAAAGTCAGGTCTGTTTAAATCAGATGCCCCTGCATTAATTTAGATTATAAATTCTTATCCCATCAGATGGATGGCAACATTCTGCTTACAGACGAACCTGGACAGTGGATTAAAGGAGTACTAGAAAGCAAAATTCACAGCTACACACTTGTGGGTACAGCGGGACTAAGAGTTAGGAACCAGAAGGTCTCCGATAAGTCTCGCCTCGCCTGTGCAAGACAGCAGAAAGCTGAAACTTCTCAGTATGAAGAACTGGTTGACAAGTTAATGCAGGAAATTCACAAGCTCTGGTAGGCGCATTGACGAAGAAAATGTGGTGCTTCTATCAGAAGTTTGTAGTTTTAAGATTCCCTTGTGTTTTAGTGGCACCAACACACAAAGAGAATTAAGCCATTTTGATCTCCAATAATGAGAAACATGGCTGGCTTTCAGACCTGAAACTATTTAACACAAGTTAATACTTGAAACAAATCTGGAATGAAATGAGGGAGAAAAAAATCTCGTGATGGGAGACATCGACTAATGGGTTGCATTTCTTTCTTCTCAATTAGAAATGGCAAAGGAGTTTTAATTATTTTTCCTTAGTAAGCACATCAAAACATATCTACACAAAAACATAGCAAATATGTTATAAACTTATTTAAGCCAAAGAGCTCGTCAACACTGTTTGCAATTATGAAATCATTTGGGAATATGGTATTTTTTGGAAGGAATTGTTTTTCTGTTAGATGCAAACCACATCACAGCCCATCAGAAATAAATCTTTTATTGTATCTTCAAGAAAAAAAATGTAAATTGTGCAACAAAGGCGCCACTGATAAAAGGCAACAAGCCCCCCAGAATTATCGAGATGATCTCATTATTTAAGGGATATAATAGGGAATGTCATGGCTCTTTTGGAGAGAAAATTACTGAAATTAAACAATACTCAAGGGGTTTCTAAGAGGACTTACTGGGAATTTCAACCCCTCTACTTCCATATGTTGTCATAAGCACTGGGAAAAAAAGGCTTTTCCAAAGACGTCCTTGTCACTGAGCGATGAATGGCCCAGTAGAAATGGAATAAAGTGATAAAATGAGCTTGCCGAGAACACAGCTTCAGGCACCAGGCTGTCTGCATCTTAATTGTGGCTGTCACTGTACAGCGGGGTAACTCTAACCTATGTTAGAAACCATGGTTTCTTTATTTAAAATTGAGGTTAAGAATAGGACCAACTGCATGCTTTTGCTGTAAGGATTAAATACCACACTAAATGTAATAAATATACTCTGTGGATGTTCATTATTATCAATATGCTAATTTTCAACAGAAATGTATGATACAATATTAAACGTAGGTCACAGTCTAGAAGTCATTCAGCATTGGGCAGGAAAATCTGTAATGAAAATTTACACAATCCAAAACCAAACTCAGAAAACCACAAATGAGTAGCAAATGAACTAAACACAAAGCAATTTCAGTAATTATCAAAAGTCCAGGAATATTAGCTTTAGGAATAGTGCCCATATTAGTCAGCTTTCCCAAGGCAGAGATGTGAAGGTCACCTGACATACACAATTTAAAGCAGGAAAGGTATAAGTCAGCTTACGAGCTGAGGAGGTTCAATACGTGGTTGGCAGACTCTGGCAGAAACGTTTTAGTGAAGCAAAGCTGTTCACTTCACAGTGGCCAGGAAGCAAGCAGAAGGAAATTTCCAGAAAGGAATGAGTAAAAGGCCATATAGTACCCTAAATCACACTTCCATGACCCACCCAGACACACCCAGGAGCACCCTTTACTAATCTACTGTGTGTGTTTAATTCAATGAAGTGCACTTATTGAGATTAATTAGCGGTCACAATCCACCCCTTGTCAACATCACATCCAAGCACATTTCCTTAATCTCCAAATAAGGACATTATCTAGTTCCTCCACTTAACATAATGCAGTTACCCCATGTACAACTAAAGATGCAATAATCCATTCCCCAAAGTCTCAACAGTTTCAGCACTGTTCAGAAGTCTGAGTCCAAATGTCATCTGAGATTCAAGGCAAACACTTAGCTGTACACCTTGGTAAAAATCAAAAACCAATTACAGAATTCCAATGTGCAACTGCAAAGAGTACATTCTCATTCAAAAGTGAAGAATATGAGGGTAGAAAAAGTTGTAGCACAGCAATAATGAAACCCAGCAGGGCAAACATTAAGTCCTGTAGCTCCATATCTGGCATCCAGGACACATGGTGGTGAGATGTGAATTCCAGAGGACTTGGCAATCCTACTCCGATGGCCTTGCTGGTTGCATCCACACAGCCGCTCTCAGACTGACTACATCTTTTTTTCAGCAGATATTCCATGTTTCTGGCATCTCCAATTTCCTAGGTGTTCCCAGCTTCATAGATGGCTCTTGAAGGAACTCCTTGCCTTACCCCCTAAGTCATCCTCTGAGATCTGGCCAGAAGTATCCCTTACCCTACAACTCTTGCATTCTGCTTGCCAGTAAAACCAGCACCATGTGGACAATGCCAAGGTCAGCTGCTAGATCAAGCATTTGCTGGGCCCCCTTGGACTACAGCTGAGTGCTGAAATGCCCAAGCACAGTGAAATGAGTCTTAGAACCAAGAACCTTCTCAAGCAAGCATCCCAAGAATTCTCTTTTCAAATGGAACATTTACATTTTTGCACCCTTAAACCTGTGATGGGTGGGATCTTGTTGATACCTAAAATATCCTCAAGCCATCTTTCTTCTTGTCACAGTCCACAGTATTTGTTTTCTTTTCACTGCTATTAATCTCTTTAGCAACCACACCTCCTTTCAAAATCCAGATCTTCACCCAATTCCCTCTGAGTCAAAATTAAGTGTTTTTTTTAAATTCTGCTCTGCCTTTCACCCATAATTCTCATTATAAATCTGGCTAGAATCAGCCAACCGTACTCATGCCATCACCTCAATATTGAGTTGTCATGAAATTTCTTTCCTTGGCCAGGTTAAGTAGTCCGGCTTCTTTGACCTCAATCTCTTGCAGTCTCAGGACATAGGCAAAGTATAGAGAAGTTTTCTGCCAAGTGTAACATGCAGTCTCAAAGTCAAATGCAAATGAATTTCGTCCTAACTGAAGCCTCGTGGACCTGGCTTTTACTGTCTTCATTCATCTGAGCCTTCCAGTCCTCTAAGCGCAATCACCTATTAGGTTCTACTTACAGTATTCCAAGGCTTCACTGGATGGCATCTCTAAACCTTTCCGAACTGTTCCAGCAAAAATAGTTCTAAAAGCTTGTAAACCACATGTTCAGGAATAGTCACAGCAACATGTCCCTGGTACTAATCTTCTGCATTAAATTCACCATCACTGAGTCACAATGGTCAACATCCACAGTTTAAAAGATTTTAATGTCGCTCACAGTTTCATAAGGTTAGTTCCTGGTCCACAAGCTCTAAGATAGAAACCTCATTGTAGAAGTGAATGACATAATAAGACTGTATGTTTGTGGTTGGAGAGAAACAAAGCAAGGAAATAGTGCCAGAGAGGAATGGGCGAGGGACCATATAAAGTACCCAAGGTCATGCCTCCATGACACACCCAGACACACCCAGATGCATGCTTTACTAATCTCTAGGCATTTCTTAAACTCATGCAGTTGACATATCAGGATTGATGGTCAGAGTGCTTATCATTCAATTATTTTTTTTCTGGTTCAATGTTTTCACACCGGAGATGCAACAAAGAACCTAACCAACTACTTTATCTTTTTCTTATTCTTGATCCAGAAATTTCTGTCTTCATTGAGTGTAGGAAATAGAGACCCATGCCATAATGAACTGGGTCTCAATGCCAAGTCCGTAGTTCCCAGAAGGTATAGCCAGGCAGTGGTTACAGGACATGGGCCATCATTTGGGTAAGAGACAAATATTTTCTCACAAGGAATAAGGAAGAGCCTGTAGTCGTAATCCAGGAAGGTGGCCACTGCAGAACCCAAACCAAATTTCCTTTCAAGAAAAGTCACCAAGCTAATGATACAAAAATTCTTGTTCCTGTTACGACAGTGTTTCTCAATATTATCACTTTACCTGGTGGCTATTATTTTTAAAAATCAGTTCTCAGGCTCCATATGAATCAGAATAGTGCAGGGTGAGATTTAGGAATCTGAAAAATCTTCCTCAGGAAATTCTTATACCCATTAAACTTTGAAGACTACCGAACTAGGGACTGTGTTGGCCTAAACACAATGTCTCAACTCTGACAACTGGAAGTGTAGAAGGAAAAAGTGTTCGATGATCACTGTGTACCTGGTCTGATTGCCAAACTCCTCAAAGACAAGATTCAAAAATTTCAATTATTCACCATTGAATGAAAGCTATTAGGAGTCTTTGGGCCTAGCAATAATTTGGTTAAAGTAATTCAGCTTCCTTCAATATAAAGCAGAAATTTTAGTTTGGTGAATCGATCAGACTGCAAAGATGTGCTTTCTTTGGGATCCACAGTTATCTTAGGGGTCTAGAGTAAGACTGAAGCATTGGCAGATGAAATCCCTGCATGGCAGAGTAGCAAGAGACATGGAAAGCAAACACACTGAATGTTGAGTGGGCATTTCCTACATTGAATTCAGTGAGAGTCTGAAAAATTTTCAAGGGAAAGAAGAAAAAAGTGAAATAAATTAACATTCATTAAGCCTTTATATACTACACTAGGTAGGGCTTTCAGGCAGGGCTCTTTACATCACCACGGAGCCTGTGGCCTTTGACCAAAGGAAACTACCATACATGTGGTCCCCGGTGAGGCACGTCCTTGGCAAACCCTTAAATCAGATGCTTTCTCATGTATCAGCTGACACGAGGCAGAAAACCCACTTCCTGTCCAATGACCTATGAGGTCATGCGGTTCGAAAATTATCCCTTTACAGACCCTTCAGATCCCCTTAGGGGCTGTAGCAGAGATGTTTCTTCTCCAATTCTCCTTTAACTCTCTAGTACTAGAGCTTCTCTTCCACATTATAAAAACAAGAAAAAAAGGACTGAGCAGGGCCCAGCGATCTTCTGTGTTAGGAAGATGAACACCCAGATCACTGTGGCACCCAGGATGGCACTTGAGGAGAAAGTACACTTGCAGTCTCTAAAATAATGTTGAAAAAAGAAAATCTGTAAGAAGAACAAATTCTCTGATACCTGGAATTTTAGCAAAGTGAGCCATTTCTGACCAGTGGAAGTTTCCATGCAAAGACTGAGTAAGCCTTGCTTGGGACGGGAAGGAAAAGCTGGACAAGGTGACTTCTTACATCTCTTCCAACTTAAGGTATTATGATTCACTGGCAAGCAGCTAGACGCTGTATTAGGCTAATCCCATTTTGGTCTTGGCAAAAGCATGCTGCATGCTTCTTGCTGAAATTCCTCTTGGCAGAGTATTTGCCTTGTAATAGCACAAAAGAAGGTTGGGAAACTTCGTTTTCTGAATATGCAAAGCATAAGCCATAGTTGAAAATGCTGGTAAAAGTTGATTTGTGTCCTAATTCTGCATCTTAGGAATTATATGGCCTTTCTGAAGTGCATTCCATCATCTGAAGCAACTTACCTTGCAAGGTTATTGTGGAATAAAATAATGCATGGGAAGCACTTAACACAAGACACACACCCAGCTACCAGTTACTCAGCTAACCGTAACCATTGGCCGTCACAGAGTAAGTCTGGTTAGTAGGAAAATCATGTGTTTTTAGCTTCTGTGTTATCCTGTGTGCTCCACCAAATTACTGAAAATTCCTGGGTTGGTAAGAAGCAGGGTAAACGCTTCTTTTTTAATGAAAAAAGTTTAATGTGTGAAAGAGGGGAAAGATAATTTCTTAAACTTATGTTGCTTTTTATAGGATAAATAGCTTGGGTTTTGGCTGCAGGCAGACCTGGTTTGTTTTCCTTTCTCAATACGTATAAATCTTGAATCAGTCACTCTCTACCTGTCAATGACCCAACTGTAAAATGGGAGTACAAAAAAGTTGGAATCCTTCTGGCCACAAGTAACTGCCTGGCTGACTGCAACTGACTGAAACTATAGCAGCTCCTGTTTCTAGTGTATCACACAGAGGAAGTTAGTTACTCAGCTGATCCTGCAATTCAGCTATTAGGAAGATGAGTTGGTTTCCTTACGATTGTCTGAGTTCCTGCCTCATGCTCACAAGATGGCTACATAGGCTTCAAGAATTTTATTCTCACTTGTCTTTTTGCCAAGTGAAAAATCTTACCCAGAAGCCCCAGCAGATATCTTCTTATGTCTCATTGGCCAGAACTAAGTCACATGTCCACCCTTAAACCAATCACTGGTGAAAGGGGATCACGCTATGGATGATTTATTTTTGCAGTTCCCACGGCTGGACAAGGGGTCTGGAGAGCAGTCCACAGTCCACAGGAGTTTTTTTTGAAGGAAGAACATAGAGGATGGGTAAGCAAATAGTACTGACTGTGTCAAATATTGCTAAGGGTGCTGCGAAGTGAAGCTCAAACAAGTCTATAAAATATTTGGTGCATGATAAGTGTTCAACATGTATTTATTTAGTAATTAAAATATTTGAAAGCTAGGATTTCCTCCTGTTAATCTATCTCAAAACAAAAAGTATTTATTTACATAGATATATTACAGGTTGCTATTTAAAATCATAATGAAGCTACTACTAAACACACAGAATGTCTTCTCTTAAAGAAAATTTCAATATCATATCCATGTAGCCACCAAGTCTCTAATTCATTTAAACTGTAATTCAGTGACTGTAAATCAAAAAGACCAGTCAACATAGCACCTTTCTGCAATGTCTATGTTGCATCCTGTACATTGACATCAACATATCACAAAATGACGGGTTCATGAGTACCTGAAGAAATCATGCTTAGCGATGAGACTGCAGTGGTGGTGAAGACATGACACATGTTATTGTGTTTTTCTTTTAAGACAAAACACGTTAACGTGTGAGTCATTTTTTCTACACTAAAACCTCACTATTCACGTTTAATTGCAGTGTTGGCATTTTGTGATAAATGCATGGGTTTGGGGCTGCAGTTTGGTACCAGGTCTCTAAAAGTTCACCATCACTGAACTAGAGGGTCAATACAGTTCTCAAGTTTGTAGACAAAAAAATGGGGGGGGAGTATTGTTTTATAGTGAGAGGTATCAACATCAAGTTGGCTGAAACAGTTTCAAGACACTCTTCTCGAGCACTTATTCACTGATGACCTTTTTCATAGTCTTTGAATTTCATGTACCTTTCTAGCAATCTTCTACCTGGGCCCTCTCATACTTTTAATAAGATTGTCCACATTTTGTTAAGTCCAACTCAAACTATTTTTTCTCTGTGCAAAATCTCACATACACACATAATTGCTTCTTCATCTGGTCTCCCAAAGCTATGTTTGTTTTTATCTCAATATAATTATCTACTCATGTGCCCGTTCTTTCACCAGACTGAGTTCATGGGGAAAAGGACTGCTTCCTAATTCAGGCTGATAACCCCAGAACCCAGAGCACTGCTCAGGGTGTATTACAACTGTACAATCAGGGGGTCTTTAGTCAGCAAGTGATCTCTATCACTACATACCAGGCATTGTTCAGGGAAGCTTTTGATTTTGTGTTGAATATTTTCACAATCATATGAGAGAGGGGAATCAATCTCAGAGAAGTTAAGTTCCTCATTTGAGCTCAAGCAGCTTACGGAAGACAGAATCTCAATCTGAATCTACCCCTGCCTTCTCCAAGCCCCGGGTGGCCTCCGACATGTTACAAAGCTTCATGGCTCGAGCATTCTCGATGTTTACTGGAAGTGCCATTTCTATATTTCCTTGGACTACTCTGGTTTTCTTATTCTTTCATTCTTTTTTACAACACACAACTAGAAGTTAAACTCTTCATTTATTAGAAAGAAAAATAATCAAAGCAAACTAATTATTATTTCCTTTTCCTTCTTCTAGACAAACTCAGGTGTATATTGCTGTGATGAAAGACTTAAGTGAATGTGTGAGGATCCTGTACATAAGCCATCTCGATCCACGATGAATGCAGAGTGAGGCTTTGCTGTCTACTGCTAGGGTTTTAGAGCGGTAACCAACTCTCTTCCCCTCACTGAAGAATAGTAGAAGACAAAAATGTAAGCTTTATTTCTGTTAGTGCTACTTTTGAAGGCAGAGCTGATGTCACACCCAGAACTCCTCAGGGCCAGGGCGCTCACCACAGCTGCTGTGAAAGTCGGCTGCTTCCCATCTCACAGACGCCTCTAGCTGAAGAGCTGCCCCACCTGAGAGGCCACTGCACCTGGGAAGTCCGCGCCCTTCCCCGGCCCACGGCCTCTGTCTCCAGGGCAGGTAGCTCTGCTGTGGTAACACAGCACAGGGTGCAGCAGCCGCACTTAGCATCCTGGAGAGCTCAGCGATCCCCCCTTCCTTAGCCTGTTCCTCTCTCCACTGAGGGTTTCCTGAGGGACACTCTTGGTAAATGACATGCATACGAGTCCTGTTCTGTGCTTTCCTGGAGATCGCAACCTAAAACACTTGGCTTGGGTATGAGACCACAGTCAGGTTTCCTTTCCTTTCCTTTCCTTTCCTTTCCTTTCCTTTCCTTCTCTCCTTTCCTTTCCTTTCCTTTCCTTTCCTTTTTTCTTTTTCTTTTTACCTTACTGGGAATTGAACGAAAGACCTTCACACTGAACTGGAACCCCAGCCCTTTATACTTTTTTCCCTTGAGACAGGATAAGTCTCTAAACTGCCCAGGCTGGCCTTGAACTTGTAATCCTCCTGCTTCAGCTTTGCAGAATGGGCCGCTGAGCCTGCCTCGCAGTCCAGCCTCCCAGTCCCACCACCTCTATGCCCTGCAGTTAACTTCAGCACCTGAATCATGGAGACAGCAGAACACAGCAAAAATACCCTGGTTTCTATCAAGAAAGGGAGGCCAGATAGAGACCCAGAGTGTTTCCCTCTCTCTGAGGAGCAGAGTCAAAGTTCTCCTCCAGCCTCTTCTGGACAGCATGGTTCCAGCTCTCAGGTGGAGTCGGAGAAGGCACAGTGTAGATTCTGCACCTGCAGCAGGCCGGCCCAGCTGGGGACTAAGCGTGGCTCTGTTTCACAGGTTCCCAGCCCCTGTCCTGGCTCCTCTGCATGGCAGCCCTGGGTCCCAGACACTTCAGGGGCCACATGGGGGTGCGGGGAGAAGCTCCCTCCCCACCAAATGTACTAAGCTGCGGAAGTAACGATAGACAAGCAAACTTCCAGCCCTGGGCTCCAAACCCCATTCATCCTCATATTACCAATGGGAACTGGGAAACGACTTCACTTCTCTTTGGCTTCATTCCCTCATCTTTAATACGGGGTTGACAAAAGTACATTCCTCCTGTGGTTGCAGTGAAGATTAAGTGAGTGAATACAGAGACAATCAATGCCCAGAGTAACTCCTGACACACAAGCTCCCAAAAAAATACACACTCCAAAGGCCCACAGAAAACTAGAGTGGGTACTCCACTCAGTGTGGGCAGTTTTGAACCAGGAAACCTGCCACCCTCTGGAATTTAGCAGGTAGAAGCAACCTGTGATTGAAAACTTTGCCTGTGTACAGAGGTAGTTCCTTCTTAAGGAGCTCTTTATAAGCTGTTTTCTAAGGAGAAAATGTGAATTCTAAAAACACCACCTAAAATCCAGCTGTGCACATAAAGAAGAGAAACACAATCACGATCTGATCTAATAATTAGTGAAGAATTGACTGTGCTATAATGGATGTACCAAGTAGCACGCCTCTAATATTACCTTTGGTGACCGGTTTGGGAAAAGGGTTAGTGATAGGAGTTTGTTGGTGCTTAACAAGTATTGTCTGAAGTGGAAAAAATGTGGTGGGCACAAGTTTTCTAGTCATCAGGAAGTGACGCTCGGTAACACAGTAGGAGCAGCTGATGAGGCCACACACTATCCGGGAAGCACACTAACAGGACAGCGTAGTAGCCCTGAGAGTCAGCCTTCAGCATCACCTGGGAACTTGCTAGAAATGTAGATGTTCACGCCCCATTGAGACCCAGGAAACTGGGGAAGTCAGTGCTCTGTGCCTTCCAGACCTTCCTGGTCACTGTGTACGTGGAAGAGTTTAGGAAATAATCCGTAGCTGATCTGTGTGTCTGTGCTCTGATTGGGCGTTCAGAAGCAACCTTGGGAGGGTGCATTGATTTGACAGGTGGCTGACCCAAGAGAGAAGAGTGGTGTGGCCGGTGTATGGAAATAATCTGCCTGCTGGAACATCACCTCCATTCCCATACCAATGGGTCTCCTGGGCACCATAACTTCTTGAAGGTTTTACTCGAATGGGACAAATTCCAAAGATCCAGAAGACCCTAAATGTGCCGACGAGCTTCCTTCTCATCCTCATCCTCCCTGATGACATATGTTTCGGTTCAGCGTCTCTGTCATGATGGGGCTTTCTGTTGAAATGGAAATTAAAAAAACAGTTCATGCAAGGCAGCAGACACAGAGACTAAAAGATCTATATCCCAAACACACAGCCTTTTATAGAAGGCTTTGACCTAGAAAAACTGAAATGAACTGCATCTCCTACACCTGTTTCTACATGCAAGGCAAACTACAAAATAAAAGAAAATAATCCAGCTTGAATGAAAACACACCTATGATCCCACAGTGAAACTACATTTAAATGGGGTGTAAATGACTCTCCTCCATAGTAGAATGAGTGATATACAGTGTTTCTCTTCCCACTGAAAATCTAAAGTCTATGTATGTGTGTTGGTGGCAAAAGGTCATGTTTGTCCCCCCCAAAAAAATTGTTTTAGAGTAGCAATGTTCCTTCCTAATGTCCCTCCTAAAGACCAGTAGTCTCGGAATCACGGTAGGCGACAGATGAAAGAATCAGTGGTCTTTGCACACATCTTCATGCACTTGCCATGGTAAGAAGGACACCGTGCCAGGGGACACTGAAAATGCTCTGTGTTAACTAAATGTGTCGTAGCTCATCAGTTTACTTCTCTCTGAACTGCGTTTTAATCAAAGCAGGTTGATTTCTACTTTGTGAAAATGTTTCACTTTAAGCCACTAGGGTTTTATGGGTTTTCTACCACTTTTTATTGGAGTCTTATAAATCGTATGGAATTCTGGAATGTCTAGACCATAAAAACTTGTCACTTGGACATGTTTCTGTGGACATGTTTCCCTTTCACACAGACTTGCAAGCTTTTCAAATATCTGTGGAGAAGGAAAACAAAACCCTTGAAGACATTCTCACAGCACCTGAGTCGAAAGATCACCTTTTAAATTGGCCAGCATTTCACCTGCCACAGACAAACCCTTTCTAGAACTATCTGAAAGACTGAAGCTTTTCATAACAGTGATAATTTAAAATCCTCTCAGCCTCTCCCTGTATGCCTCTTGCTTTTGGTCCTTTGAAAGGCACATGGGACCAAATGTACCTCCTCTGAGTATTCTAAGGTCTATGATGGCCTGCTGTCACAGAGGGAATTTCACCTTCATTATTAAAGATAAATGTGCTGCTAGCTGAGAAGCAGCAGCCAAGATTGCTGCAAAGAAGCCGCAAACTTCAAGCAGTCACTGCAACCAGGAAAAAGTGATTTCCGGCTTTCCCGAAATAGGACAGAGCTCCTGGCCGCTCTTAAAGGAATGGCTCCTTTCTCCTCCTGAAGTTCATCAATTTGGCCTCAGGGCGAGCAGAAGCAAATTGGAGTTGTCCTCTATGTATTTCCCTGAACCACCATGGACTGTTAATCATGCTTAGGTTTCTGCTATTTGTTTTGCATCAAACTCCTGGCTATCTGTATACACTGTGTCAATGCATGGGTGAAATCCAGATGCCTATTGCATGTTAATTTTATGGCTCTTGTGTAAACCGCTTTCCCAGGCTGAAAATGAAAGGAAAGTTGCTAATAGCACACCCATCTTCAGATGACCGATACCTCGGTTTGGAGACAGGAAAGTCCTGCTTTGTGCTGTGTTGTTCGGTATTGTGTTGGCATTGACCCTAAGGAGCACTAAGCTACAAGCTAGTCCTTTTCATTTGATTTTGACAGGAGGTCTCACTAAGCTGTCCAGGCTGCCCTCTAATCCTCCTGCCTCAGCCTCCCAAGTTGCTGGGATTACATGCTTGCACTATACACAGCTGGGAAGTGTACAACATTAGGAATTAACTTCCTGGAGAAGAGGGAGTAACCGCGGCCACTGGGCAGCAATGAGTACCTTTTTATGGCACCTAAGAGGGAACCAGAATTCCTAAGTTATCTGAAAATTTGCTTTAATTTTGAAGTAACTTTCATGTGGGAGACTTGTGAGCTCCATCTGGGAGTCGGTGTGAAACACCCCAAAACACGTGAGTTGTCTGTGAGCCAGGACACACAATTAGTGCTAGGTGAATCTGAGACTCCCTCTTCCACTAAGGGTATTACCCACCAATCTGGGATCAGCAGACCTAAATTCCTAGTTGGCTTTCTTTTTTATTTAACTTGTTCTATGTCCTCAAATCTGCTACCGTTTCTCTGAACCTAGTTTCTTCATTTGAACTCAAATATGGTGGGCAGTTTTAAATCTATTAGTCACTATTAAATATATCACTGTAGGGCCTCTCTGGTCATTTTAAGCCAAAGATCAAATTCTTTGGGATGACGTTTGAATATGCAGTAATATAACAAACTGCTCTCTGATAAACGCAAGGAGTGTTAATCTCATGACCCTTATAAACTGGTCCCATAAATAACATAAATACAAATGCAATAATAATATTAAATGACATTTTTATGCATCTAACATATTGCTCCAAATCCTCAGGCACCTTGATGGCATGATATTTAATGAAGAAAACCAAGTTACAAAGTTATAAGATCACAGGAAGTCACAGACTATGATTTTTCTAACCTCTTATCAGTACAAAAGGAAAGGGGAAGAGAAATTAAAAACTGCTTATCTGAAGTCTTAAAAAACAGAGGAATAACCCCTGAAGAGAATAACCATACCTCTACTAGCACCATACGCAATATGAGCTCCAAAACACATGTCAGGTTTTTGTTAGAGAAGGAGTTTCAGATAAGGGAGTAATCTTGTTTCACAATGTCCCATGAAACTCATCAGTTTTTATCTATACATAAATACAGTCTGACTCTCAAAGAGCAGCGTGGTGTGTTGTAAAAGGAACACGTTCCGGGTTTAGGAGGCCCGGCTTGGCATTACTGCTCCGCTTTACTAGCTGTCTCCCACTTACCATCACTTCCCAACCCATCAAGTGAAAGCAATAATGCTTAGGTAAAAGCATTGGAAAGCTGTGTGTTTATATAAATGTCACTGATTATTATCAATACCAATAGAGTAATAAAATATGTGGAGTAATAATAAAATCGCTTTCAACATATATTTATGTCATCAAAGTACATAGAAAATAAATTATAGTAACTCAAGTGAAAGTTAAACAAAACTTTTTCCCCTCGAAAAGATCTAAATTGTAAAAGGCTTTTAAAAATACCTTGTTATTTTAAAATAGCACTTCAAGTCTAGAAACTACAGAAGAATCACTGTTATTCACATTTTTTGAAAAATCTAAATAAATGAATTCTACGGTATGCATGAAAAATTATTTGTAGTCACAAATTGCATCCAGTAAGTCTAACGTGGAAATTTGGGGAAAGGGAAAAGAAAGCAGGACAAAGTAGTAAAAACAAAGAAAGCATCATTCATACAGTATCAAACTGGGTTATGAAAGAAACACAAGAAATAATGAAGTTACTAAAGCAACTTCCTTCATCACATAATAAGCTTTCGGTAACACGTGAGCTATAGGCATCATGTGCCCAGAGTAAAGTGTGTGCCCACGGATCTCAGCAGGGACCAGGCATCGGAAGCCAGCAAGAGTGAGCATTCGCAGAAGATAAGCTACACACAGTAGGTCCGCAACGGGACAGGAGGCAGGGCTGGACAGGGGGAGTTGGGGAAAGCAATGCTGAATTTCAGTTTGTTTTACTGACATTGGAAAAAACAAGAGACAAAGTCTAGCTCATTCTCCCAAAAAATACAAACTGCAAAGCAAGACACCATGGGTATATTATTTTAGCTCGAGCTAAAGAAGCATGGATGCAGCTCCAGATCCTGGATTCTAGTTCTTTGATTTTTTTTTTCCTTATAATGAATAAAAAATCATTTTCTAGGTTTCCCAGGCCTGCTGAAGATAATACTTACATGTACCAGTTGGTTTAAGATTGCTTTAAGAATAGAATCTCCAACATTCTCTGCAACTATACAGGAAAAAAAGTTCAACAATTACAATCAACTTTTATTGAGCACTTACTCTATGCTAGACAAAACCAACCTCTCAGATCACCTCACACGCTCAAACTGCACCTTGATCATGAATTACAGCACCCTCCTACGCAGACCCTGGACACTGCAGTTGCCTCCTCTAAATGCAAGGCCTACATTGCCTTGTTGGCCCAAAATCCAATCACATAGTCACAAAATGGCATTCACATTTCTAGATCCAGTTATCACAGCCAAAATACAACAGAGTAGCTTCACCTACTAGGCCTCCCTTGGTACCCAGAAAAGAAGAAATTAATGCACTAATTAATATTTTGAGAAACGTAATTTACATCAACCACATGCATGATTAGGAAGGACAGTAGGGAAGCGACGACAGTAATGAAAACCTTTATTGCACCTTCATTGGAGATAGAATACCCAACAGTCGATACAGATTTGCTTCTCAGATAAACCTGAACTCAAATCCCATTTCCACTACTGGCTGGTGCTGTGATCTTAAACCTCTTAGAGTATCAGTATGCAGATTTAATAATACCCAGGCTGAGATAAATATAAAGATCCTTTGGGGACCAGTGACCAGAACAAAAAATTTTTCTTGTTTGATATTATTATTATAAATTACACTATTTATGTCATCTTAAATCTTCTTGCAAAAAAATGATATATAAGATTAGAAGAAGCTGCTGTAATGAATTAATTGCAAAAGTGTCTTTACTATAATGTTTTCCCATGCCATGGAAATGATCAAAAGAAAAACACTCATGAAGAGACTGATTATGTGGCCACATAGAAAAAGACTGAATATTGAAATGGCTCTGCAACACTGTATTTCCAGAATGTAAACCTACCTTGGCACAAGTAAGCTCTATCATGCCAGTTTTAAGGGTGCCAAACTATATGTTGCTTAGGTATTCGATGCCATCACAGACTTCCCAACTCTTGAGACATATGGTATGCTGAAGCTGCATAAAATAAGACAGCAAAATATTACATCCTGACAAACTGGGCATTGTATGCAATGACTGTTAGCATTTCCAGGGCAACCAGTGTCTCTTTAAATAAGTTCTCCATTAGACAGAGCTCAGCAATGTGATGGTGCCAGAGTTTCTCCAGTTTGCCTCTGGGTGTCAAGACAAGACTTTCAAAGCAGGAGAGACACACACTGTATTTTCCCCCGCAGGGTTTTGTTCTGTCCTTGGTCTCCTTAGCAGCAGCAAGAAGGGTTTAAGTTGCTGTCAGTTGACTGCAACAAATAGAACCAAATAATGGTGCCTCGCCTTTCCTCCGAAGCACAATTCAGAAAGCATAGAAGAACTTTAACACCACCTTTAACACCAAAGAAAAACAGAGAGAGAGAGAGAGAGAGAGAGAGAGAGAACTAAACCATAATTGAGATTAAAGTTTTTTAAGAACACTACTGCTGGAAGAATCCAGAATGAAAGAAAACCGCTCCTTCAGAAAGCGCCGTCCAGACATCTACTGTCTAGCAGGCTCTCCTACAGGCTCTGGAACATAGCAGTAAGCAGATGATAAATGCTGCTGATTCAAAGCTGCCCTTGTGTTGGGAGGTGGCTTCTAGGTGGGAGCAGCGCTGGCCTCGTGAATCCCAGGAGGCAGTGGTATCACAGTAACCACGCGGCGAGCCCAGGCATGCCTGTACTGCATCCTCAGCTGACTTGCTTAACCTCTCCAAGCTTCAGCCGCCTCTGCTGAAAGATCAGAATCCACGTCCTGCTCGCCTCACAGGACCGTGCTGGACATCGATTGCCTCAGGATGCGAACACGTCTGGATTACTCATGAGCCTCAGGGAATAGCTATTTTTTTTATTCTCTTATCCCCACCTGGACATCCTCTGTCCTCTGATAACGAGAACACATAGAGACACTGATACAAGAAGCTTGCTTTGTCTGTGAAGCCAAGGTGGGGCCCTCGTTAGCTTAGGGACTGCTTTGATTTTGAGCCTTTGGGAAGCAACTGAGGAAAATGCAGAAGATAAGGAGCACGCACTGTCTCCTTGTTTCATCCTTTAAAGTATTTTACTCAATGATTTTTAAGGAGCACAAAGCCGAAAAAAATAACAAAACTCTGAGATTCCTCATATTTATGGGGAATATTCCCCATAAATATTCACCAGAATATTCACTGCCACCATAATCTTCCACTAGAAACCCACTGTCTTCTCGCAACCCTTTCCTGGGTTTGAAAAAAAGCTGCAAATACTTTGCTTCCATTCAGCCTAGCAAAGGTAGCAGTTTAGGCATAAAAGTGCAAACACTGGGAGGAAAAAGAAACCAGCTGTGGCCGGCTGCCAGCTCTTGGCCAATCAGTCTTCACAAGAAGGTTGCGTCAGAGGCTTCCAGCCCACTGGAATCTCTACAGCCGCCTGCAATGCAAGCCCAGACCACCCAGGCCGAAGTGGACCGGCCAGCGTGCAGCCAGAAGCTCTAACAATGGAGAAATGAGGGACCAGGCAGTGCCCAGCCAGTCACCATCTCAGGCTTAGCTTAGACTTTGCAAAAGTCCAGGACAGAAAGGGGCATGCAGCAGAAACTAACCGGTCCCACTTTTAACTTGCTCTCTTAAGTCAGCAGCACATCTCCCGAATGGAAAAATATTCTCTCTGTGGAAAAACACTGGTCTCAGGATTCCCGATCTGCCTTTCAGCTGGTGCTGGGGTAATTAACATCTTCCCTGTGGGTGGCTGCAGAATTGCTTTCCACCTCTGGAGTCATCTCAACACCTAAGACTTCCTGCAATCTTTTATACAAATAGGAAATGATGTTTCTGGAGATAAAGTCTTTCATGCAGGGCTTTCTGCTAGCCCCTCTGTGCTGCTCTGGGCAATTCCCACCCCTAACCCCGACTGAAATGTCAGAGGGCAGGCCCACATCACTCAAAGCCTTGCCCAAATACCAGTCAGGCCAACTTGTTATAATTACGGTGAGACACGGTAGCAGATGCTGAGAGAGCCTCGTTAAAGAGTCGGAGCTGGCATCTTAGATGGAAAGTGTGTGGTCGTCTATCATCTCTGAGTGGAAAACTTGCTCCAGGATGATGGATGATTCTGGGAAACACACCTCTTAGCACCCAAGGTACAGATAATTTAGGAAGAAGAGATTGAAACCGAAACTAAAACTGGGGCAAAACTCTGCTTGCATCCCAGCTCTGGAGAAGCTAATTAAATGTGTCTGTGTGACATTAGTGTGCAGCCAAGATTGAGAAACGCTCCCAAAGATGACTTACATAATAGTCACCCCTTGAACTGAATATTTAACTAAGAAGTCCCTGGGTCACCTAGCAGAGTAACTTACTAGATCTAGCAAAGCAAATTGTAGCCATCATTTATTACGCTGTACCACGGGTGTTAACTTTTGCCTCCTGAATGAGACTGGCAGCCTCAGAAGTTTTTGCCCCGGAGGTAGCAAGTGTGATGGGCACACATGGTCACTGAGAGGATTCTCAGAAGCATCGCACCGTCGGTGTGTCTAAGCAAACGGACTCAAACCTCACAGAAATACGTTTTCTACAGTCCTCCAGTCTACCAAATTTTACTGCATATAAGGTTATTAAATATAGAGGCCCCATGCCTCACCCAGAAGCTAAAGAAACAGAAAATTTTAGGTCATGTCAGCAGTGACAGCCTAAGAATTTCTGCAGTACGTGATGTAAACCTAGAGCAAAACAGCACAGAGGCAAAAAACGTAAGTATCTGGGATCAGAATCCACCGGTCACCAGCAGTAAGAAAAGTCTCCTTTCACCTACACTGCTGAAGCCGAAGACCGTAACCGGTGAGCAGTATCTAGGACCTAAAAGAGCTGCGTAGCTCACTATAATCCAATGAGCAGAGAGCTGCTGTCACTAACTTAACATAAACACTGCAGGATGGGGTGGCGGGGGATTCTGGGATTTGTGTAGGATCCCAGGCAGCCAGAGGCTGAGAGCTGCACTTTCTGCTGAGTAACGGCAACCCTGATGAGTTCCCTGCCAGAGAGCATCGTAGGGCTGGAATCGAAGCTGCATTTCTTGCTTCCTTAGTAGTTTCCACGAGGGCTGAGTTATAGACAGACTAACAAAACAAGTAATCCTATATAGTCTTAAAAGAAACTGGCAAAAAAAATACACTGTGGCATAAGGTTCTGATATGTGGAATTCCTCCTCTAGAGCTAGTAAGTCCAATCAACCCAAGAGAATTCTCTTGTTTAACCCATGGACTTAGAAATCAGTGGTTCATTATACAAATGCCCTGTGGATCCTGGTCCAGCCACATCCTTGCTGGGCCCTTGACAAGTTCCCTGATGTCTCTAAATCTGCTTCCTCATCTTTACCATGGAGGAATTACTACTTCAGAGTTATTATAAAGATCAAATACAAATGACTGTGTGTTGAGCTGACACACGTTGATGAATAATTGTCATTATTGTTTCACCTCTTCATCTTCCCCTGGTCCTAGCCAGAGTGAGGTTCCTCACGCCGTTATCTGGTTGTAGACCTTGTGCTTACTCCACAGCTAGTTTATGTGAGGTATAGATCTGTACTCTCCAGCCTGCCCTGTTCTCAGAGAGGGGACTCTTCAAAAGCAGCACAGGGTCATTGAACATCAGCACAGGTGAGGCAGTAGATCAGCGGTGGTGACAAATAAATCCCTGGTTTTACTAGCCGATCACATTAAAAATGGATTTCTCACATAATGGCCCCAAACTAGCATTCCTGACTCCCTTCATGAACTCCCATCATGACTGCCTGAACTTTCCCTCCATCAGTGGCTTACTCTCTCTGGGGGTCTCCAAGGCTTCCACGCTCAATGGCCCACAAGAAAATGGAAAAGGCAAAGCCCATTCCATGCCTTGTACAGGATCATCCATGTTGACCAAGAAAAGGTATTTTTTTTCTAATTTACGCATAAGTGATTTCTTCTGTGGAAACCTGCATCACAAGTGAAGTTGGAGGTCTTATACAGGGACATGTTACCAAGACAGATGTGCCTCAAACACCCCCATGTACTCTCCCAGCCAATGGTGGGTCACCATGAGAAACGTGAGTTAGAGATGTTTCCCACTGTGGTCCTGTTGGTTGAAGCATCTGCTTTACCATGGGGTGAGTATGTGCCCGTTACCTCATCAGGCTGTCTGCTCCTTTTTCCCCACTAATTGCCCATAGCTCTTCAAATGTTCTTCACAGGGCATGGTCTCCAGACTCTTCACCATCGTGTGTTCTCTCCACTGAAAGCACACCATTTGTCACAGCCCCAAAAGCACTGACCCCTGCCAAAAGAATAGTATTCCAGACACACCACTGGCCACCCCATTTGATGTCATTCTCCTAAATTCTCCTAACCAGGCTCACTGTTCTTTCCTTCACCTTTGTTCTCTTCATTTTCCTAAATTTTAATTTCTTTATTCACACATCCTAAGCCAAGGGATATCTTTAGTCTCCATTTGTCTGCTTCATTGTTATTTAAATTCCTGCCAATCACTTTCCCGGACTGTCACCAAATTAGCATTCTCGAAAGGGCTGTTCAGAAAGTACATTTACAAGGTGTTTTCATGTAACTGATTTTAAGAGATGACAAGTAATCCCTGTAAGTATTTAAACAGCAGCTGATCGCAGCTTGCCCACATACTCTGAAAGATTCACACATTTGTTAGAACGTAGGGCCAGCTTTTTTATGCCAGCTGAGTAAAAATTGTAGAGCCCTTGGTTATTACATCAACTTCATATCATATCAATGAACACAAACTATACTGAGTCCCAGCCTTGTTGCAAGTAATGTCTCCAAGAGACAGAATAAACGTTGCTTGCAGCTGGGGCCCTCGTACTTTCTCGCTTCTTCCAGCATGGATTTGTTCAGTGATTTGTCCTGAGAGAGTTTCCAGGTCTTTGGATTAGATCACTTTGTTCACTCCTCTGTGATTTCCTCCCAGGACTGAGCATGTCATTCTGATACACTTTCAATTAAAAATGCTTTTGCCATAAATTTAAACAAGTTGACCGTGAAATTCTGCAGCAAGAAACCACTTTTTTTTCCATTAAAAAAAAAATGGAAACACATGTTATAAAAGAACATTTAATGACATGGAAAAATATTCAAGATATATTGGTAGCAGAAAAAAGCAGATTTCTAAAGCACAAAGGCACTACGAATCAAATTTGAAACATAGAATGTAGAGTGCACACGGTGCATACGAGCATGTGTGTACCTACCCAGGACACCCCAGGATTATCGCCCCCCAGTCTGTCAGACACTCTTCGAGGGGTAACACCTTCTGGAGAAAAAATTTTCTTTTCACTTTTTTATTAGTACATGTCTGCAGTACATAACAATTGTGAGTATTATGGAGAGTTGGACATTAAAAGATATTTCACAGGTCACTTATTTTTCTAAATGTCATAAAAATGGAGGCCTGTGCAGAATAATTGGGTTTTTTTGTTTTGTTTTGTTTTTTGGGGGGTTTTTTTGTATTCAGGATGCACAACACTATCTGTGTATGTTTGGTACTTGAGAAAACATTATAATGAACTGAATTTTTTGGACCCCCCCAAAAAAATTCTTACAGTAAAGCTGTACTGGAGTTAATTAAGGTTAAGGAAGTTGACAGGGTTGAGCCCTGATCTGTGGGAATTAATGTCCTTAATAAGAAAAGACATTGGAGCTCACTGTGCTCTTTCTGCCAGGCGAAGACACTGAAAGGCAGAAAGCAAGTCCTTGAAACTGAGCTGGCCTGCACCTTGACCTTGGGCTTCCGGGCCCCCGGAACCGTCAGGAAAATAAACATGTATTGGTAAACCTCTATGGTTTCTCTGTTGGGGCAGCCCAAGCTGACCAATATGTTCCAGCAAAATGTTGACTACACACACATCAACGGTTCACCTCAGATCTGAGTTTTGGCCCAGTCTCACCATTAATAACCCTCGCCCACTGTGGTCACAAGGTGGAGTAGAAGGTACACTCTCACTGAGTTCCAAATATTTCAGGATTGTTTTTCTTGCTAGGCCTTTTTGATTTTTCACACGTGACCCATGGCAACATTCAGCATGTCAGTAGACATTCAGCAAACATGCAAAGTGCTAAGACGCCCAGGGCCACATGGAGGTGGTAGGGGAGAATGTTCCATGCGAATCTACGTGGAGGTAGAAACCAAAAAGACAGAGATGATGAGAGGGGTGAGCAAGGGCGTGATGAGTTCATCTTAATTCCTGAAACCCAAAGATATTTGCTCTGAGGCCTAGAATGTAAAAGCTAAGTCAACCAAGCCAAAGAGCTCAAAGCAAAATCTCCCAATAAACGACCTTCAAAGGTAGGCTGGAGGCACAGAGGTCATGGGACCCGCCTTGAGCTTTGTGTGGAGCTCAGAGCTCTCACAATGCAGTATTAGAGTTCTGGACCCCTGGAGGAGGCCGGCCTCGCCCTCTGGGGTTCTGGGAGCCCCAGGACAAGGGCTGGAGCTGCCTGCATGGAAGCAAGCTTACTGCAGAGCACGATTTCCTCCTTCCTGGTCTGGGACCATGTTTCAAAATGCCACTTTATGAGCAGCTAAACAAGAACACCTCTTCGACAAGGATGAAGGAGTGCGGAGTAAACGTGTCCTCCCCACCTAGAGTTCCGCAGAGTCTAAATTCTCCTATGATGGATCACAAAAAGGCAGTTACGGAGGAAACTGAGGCTTCCGAATTAACAACAAACAGCGAGGCACGCATCGAGGAGCAGAGCTGATGGATTAGAAAGCACTGCGGAAAGACATCGGAAGCTCTGCCTGAATGGGCCAAGCTGGAATGAGGGGAAATTCGGCCAGCAATTTCCAATCAAAGGAAAACTGGCAAAGCAACAGAATCTGAGGCGTCCTCAGATTTACACTTTATCTGCTAATTAGCATTAACATGCTCGGTAGAGGTATCTCACCAGCTTGAGGCACAATAAAAAACCCCGCCTGTGCTATCACCCCAGAATGTGTAATTACTTTAAGCACTGGCTGAAAATTGCAGGGTACTTCCTTTCTGAATTTGTATATATTTATTGTTGGAGATAAACTTGTTGAAGTATATCTAATCTAATTTTATGTTATAATTCCTGTTTAAGATAATTTTAGTGTCAGCAAGCCAAGAACTGAAGTAAATACCGCCGTAAATTGCAATACACTAAAATACCAGAGCAATACATCCATTCAGCTGTGACTTGATTCGCGTATTGTCTAAAGAGCAAAGAAAAAAGAAAAAGAAAAAGAGTCTCAGATTCCGTGGAGAGCAGACAGAGTTCCTGTTGGGTTCCCTCTACCAATTCGGTTCTCTGCACATGGAGGCCTCCCTTCAGTTCTTTGGAAATTTGACTCACTTTTTAAAGAATTGTAGATTTCCGTTTCCCTTAGGTGGAATTTATTATTTTTGTAAAATCTCTTTAAATTGCTCTGTACCGCCCTACAAGGGAAATGCATTAGAACAGATTATTTGGCTTTAAATCATAACTAGGCTAATATTTGTTTTAAGTTTGAGTTAAGACCTAGTTTAAATTCCTCCTTAAATTGTTAAGTAAGACAATTTGGGGCTATGAAAAGGAAACTATACTATGTTTTTCAGTAATATAGTATTATGGCAGAGGCTACCAAATCATGCAAGAGCAATTTCTTATTTTCTTACTACATAGGGGATTATAGGGAAAACGTTGCCTGCATACGGGCTGTGCATTTTTGAGATGCATTCTGCCGAGAACTTGGAAAGATGTGGCGATGACACTGCCTCCGAGAAGAGAATGCTGGACCTAGCACTATTTCTGTGCCATAGCTACCAGTTTCTCTGCCTTTCTGTGCCTCTGATTCTCCCAGAGGAGGGGGTTGGGGCCCGGAATAACACAGTCACATGATTCCCAGTGTTAATACGTTTGCAGTTTGTGTTTTTAAGATGCAAAAATCCTCTCCAGCTGTCTACCTGCTCTTCCTCTGAAGAAGCCGTTGAAATGAAAGATCCCATAGGATGGATCTTATTTTGGTTCTTTTGGAAGGCGCCCTAGGATTTTAATGGCTACCCACTGTGAGAGCCGAAGAGGCAGGCATCTCCTCGCTCTGACATCCGCTCATCCAACAGCCGTGCTCCCTCCCAGACGTTGCAGCAATGAAGCCTTCCAGGTGGAAACTCCGGAAACGCTAAAATTCTTTGCCAGGGGGAAGTAACTTCACTCAGCACATTCAAAGCACAACTGAATTCTCCTTTTTTACGGCTTTTTTTTCACTTGGGAACTTTGTATTTCATATTTGATGATTGCGAAGAATAGGCTTCACACTGAGCTCAGCACAGTCGAGGCAGAACCAGCCCGTCAACAAAACCTGGGTGCCCCGCCCGCGACCGGAGAGGAGGGGACAGAACAGAAGCCTTTGTGTGCTGAACGGTGCCAGGAGGAGCCTCCGCGGCAGCGGGCAATTCATGTGGTTCACTCTGGCGGCCAAGAGCACTGCAAAGGTGTTAACCTTGCTGCTGTGGCTGGGGCCCAGTTAAGTATTTATAAGATGCTGCCTCTGACGCCCTCTGTGGCTCTGGGGCGTGGGTGGGGAGAAGGGGACCTTTCTTTCCAGGCCTGCTGACAACAGCTGTGATGGCCCCTGAAGCAAATGTCCTTATTTCACCTCTTAGCTTGTCTCACCTCACACAGACTGTGATTCCCCTTTGCAAGAGCTGCACATCCCTGTGTGGCGTGGAAATCTTGCCTGATACAAGTAACCAATGACAAAGTCCCAAGTGTCCACCTATTGTGAAAAATCAGTGCTCTTCAACCTGTAGGTCGAGTAAGGAGTTGAATCTATCGACCCAACGCTGATGCGTACGTCAGGGCCTTTCCTAGGGGAGTCTCTTTTCTGAGTCTGTCTGAGTCTTACTAATAGAACACTGTGGACTCCGTGGCTTATGGACAACAAACTGTATTACTCACACTTTTGGAGCCCGGGTCATCTAAGATCGAGGCCTGAGCAGATTCAGTGTGTGGCAAGGATTTGCTTCCTCGCTCACTGTGTGAAGAAAGCATGAAGGAGCTCACTGGGGTCTTGTTTCACATGGTTGTTAATCCCATTTTAGGGGCATGGCTCTTGTGACCTCATCACCTCTGAAAACGCCCATCTCCAAATGCCATCTCACTGAGCATTCAATTTCAACACAGAGATCTGGAGAGGGACAAAACATTGAGTCTATAGTGGCTCCAAATGAAAACTATTGCCCAAGAAAGACTTTCTGTGGGTTTACCAAGACTCGCTACCGTTTGTAAGAAGCAACACGAGCTACTGGTCATAACCATAGCCTCTTTCAGCTGGAATGGTCTTAACCTCTGCCTTGCTCCAGGCACGGATGGGAGCCCTGACCCCAAGCCTGTCCTCGGGGAGCTCAGCATTCACCCGTGAAAAGGAAACCAAGGGACCAGGCAAATGCTGCTACTGGGGACCGGCTGGTGTTCTCCTGTGCCTGTCCCTTCTACAGGATCTGACATGTCTCCTGTCTTCTTCTCTCCTGATGCCTCCATTGGCCAAATTCAATGAGAGGTCGGAAGGTGCAGGATACTTACGATGCACGCAGGGCACAGAGCTGGGTGGCAGAGGTAGAAAGTCAGTCTGGAGGGGAAAGCAGAGATTATCTGGCACCAGTGGTCTACTCAGGACGTTTAACTTACCCAAAGAAAGGCTTGATGTAAAACAGGCATCTCCTGAGTTCCCGTACAACTATAAAGTCCCCCAGTAAAACGAATTTGTTACCATTTTTCACTTCTTATGGATTTTCATAAGAGCCCACAGAGGCCAACAATTACCTTTAACTGCTGTTGTCACCAACATCTTAGAAACGCACATTCCTGGCGTGCACGTATCCAAACATGTTAAGTGGTCTTTTAACTACCTTTTATCAATACCTACTTTTACAGGGTCTTAATTATGTCCTAACTGTTTACATTTTCCTTTATGACACTGCCCTCTTAACCACATATAAAAAGGAAGTTCTACATGTTTGTGATCTAAAATAGTTAAGTTTATCATTCCTACGGATTTAGTAATGGGTTCTATTTTTTTTCTCATGTTCTCATTTTAAATGTTCTCACTTAGATATTTCTCTCCTCTTTGTAACCCAAGCTCTACCCTATGGAGATGCTTGGTATCTCCTTTCTCCTAGGAACCTTAGTTTCATTCTATCATAGATCCTTTTCTTCTATGTTAAGTACCTATTCAAAGGCTTTACTGGAAAGATCCCCCTTCAGCAACCAAAGTAGTGATCTGTATTCTCTGAAATGCATCTTTGTTTATTTGTTTTGAGACAGGGTCTTGCTCTGTAGTTCAGGCTGGCCTTGAACTCATGGCAATTCTCCTGCCTCAGCCTTCTGAGTGCTGAAATTACAGCCATGTGCTACCATGCTGCCTCTGCAATGTGTCTGTAACTTGTTTTTAGAGATGCAGTGTAGGTTCTAGCCATTATTTTCAGCCTGGAAGTCGTTGGTTTGTATTTGTGATCAGCTGTCACTCACACCCACCTATATCTGCTCCTTGGCCTGTATTTCTATTCTTAGTAGCTAAAAGTAATTTCAATATCTGCCACCCTTTGTTCAGTAAGGAGGTCATTTAAGCTGTAATATTATACATTTTCTTCTCTGGTAACTAATCAAGTTTCTTTCATTTTAGATATAAAAGAACATGGCTAAAAAGTATTTTTATTTCCCCCCATAATGGGACATGGTACCATAACAAACAACTCGCCACAATGGTGGGCATAATGGGAAAATGTAAAAGCTTAGACTTTGGAGCCACATGGCTCTGGGCTCAAAAACTCACTCTTCTGTTAGAACTCATAATGTTGAGCAAATACGTGAGTGCTCAGCCTTTCCTAAACAAACGCATTTATTCTATGGCGTATCTAAATGAAAAATAGTCTTTTCCTAAATGATGAATGGCATAAGGATACCTGGTCGATAAGGGGTTCTCGTGTTGATTGGATGGGATGTTCTTATAAATGCCGGCGATGCAATGCCTCACAGACACAGCACCCCTCTTCTTGTCTCTTCCTCGGTCCCCCATGTCACACCTGTGTTGTCTTCCATGGACCACAGCTCCAGTCCCGAGCCAGGAGGCTGGTCTCCCCAGAATTTTGCGTAACATGATCTCCTGAATACAGTTCTAGCCTCTTTAGTTTTATTTGTACCTCCTGTCTTTTCGTCTTCTTTTTTTTCCTATTCTATCATGTCTATCCAAATCAACACAGCTAAAGACTCGCAGGCCCGCCAGCTAATGCAAATGTGTATTTGCCAAGCAAAACACAGCCACAAGTTGAATTTGGCTAGGGGCACCGTTTTGAGAACCTGCCTTCCAAGCGCTCCCTAAGTTGTCCTTGTTCCCAAATCTCATGTGGTGGTGCACAGCCTATGCCTACACGTGAGCTGTCACAGCGAGCAAGTCTCTTCTTCTCCGCAGTATCCACATGTGATGTGTAAGAAAGCACAGAATCCCTCGCATAGGCACTCAATGACTCAGTGACAGTGACGGTTTATGCTCCATAATTTTCTGCACCATGAGAGCTTTAGACATAGCACAGCCTTTTCCCAGTTACGCTGACCATGACTTAGAAAGCTGGGACAGAATGCGAAGAGTCCTTGGAGAAGCAGACACACGCTCTACAGGCTCTGGATCCCAGCGTCTCGGAGGGTGGTCAGCACTCCCCGGCCTGCTGTGGAAGAGCCCTGTGGAGGACGAACAGCATCAGCAGGCCCTGGAAGGGGGATAGAATTGGACTTCCTCAACAAGCACTAAAGCTTCTTATGTCATTTTGTCTCCTTTACCAACCACCTCTACACGCCTAAAGGCTAAGATGGGTTTTCCAGTGAGCTCGTATCGATTAACCAGGCCAGTGGCTTGCTAAGGCAGCTCCTCGAACCCTGACCCACGTGTTGCTCTGGAACCGGGGTTCATGACTGAGACAGAGAAGAGCCACTTTTAACAGGTGTTATGCGGTGAACAAAAGCAGCATATCCCTAGCAGAGGGAACACACTACTTCCCTTACACTGAATTACTTACTGTCTTGGTAATTTTTCTCTTGTTGCTGAGACAAAATACCCAACACCCAAAATGAAGGAAGGAAAGGTTTATTTAGCTCACTGTTTGTGGAGGTTTCAGTCCATAATCAGCTGGCTCCAAGGCAGGGAGGCATGGCACTGGGATAACACTTCAAGGTAGCAGCCAGCAATCGCAGCCGGAGAAAGAGGGTTGGGGGATAACAAGCCTCTTTTCCCTCCCTTATATTGTAATCATGTTACCGCCTCTCCAGGGTGGACGTTACACTTACAAAACCTTGCCCTCCTCTTGCACAGGCTGAGGATATTTACAAAATAAGGATCCTGGCTCCATGCTGAGTCTCTTAGTTAAACTTCTTAACTTCTCAAGTTGACACAATGTATCAACCATAATATTTACTTACATCTCATCATCCCCAACGTGACCTTCTGAAGAGGCAGGACTAGGTGGAAATAAATGTTATGATTGAACTGTGTCCTCCATAAAAAAATAATAATACATTGGAATACTAATCCTCAGTACCTCAGAATGTGACTGTATTTGAAGATGGAATATTTTCAATTTTTATTTTTATTCATTTTTTGTAGCACATAATGATCATATTCATCATGGGAAGTTGGTCCATATACATAACACATTTTGATTCTTTTTATATTTCCTTCCCCTCCTTCTATCTCTTGGTTCCCTTCCCTTTTGCAAAAGATCCATCTCACTGTTTTCTATCATCTCTCTTTATTTTGCTTTTTAATTTGTTTATACTTGGGCTTTTCATATAAGAGAAATCATGTGATATTTGTTTGTGTCTCATTTATTTCACTTAACATTATGATCTCTAAGTTCATCCACTTTCCTACAAATGGCTCAGATTCTCCTTGTTTATGGCAGAGTAGTATGTCATTGTGTATAAATACTACTTTTTATTTATTGATTAATGAGTAATTAAATTAAAATGAGGTCATTAGGATGGGCCCTAATCCAGTATGATTGGCATCCTTGTAAGAGAAAAGTTTGACACAGACACAGTAAAAGATGGTGACCTACAAACTCAGGAGAGAGGGCTTAGAAAGAAATAGCCCTACTAACACCTCGATCTCAGACTTCTAATTTTCAGAACTGTAAGATTAGTTCCTGTTGTTCAGCCAACCTGGATGGTAATACTGTGTTACTGCAGCCCTAATACAGTAAGTTAAACACAGTAACCATAATTTAATAAGCACTCACCATGTTACTAGCATGAAAACAACCACATAACTTTTGGGACACGATTTCATTCCTTCCTTTTTCGTCCTCATGAGGCTCAACATCAAATAGAACAGCTGAAAGAGATGAATAATCTTTTAGCACAAAGAGCAGTAGAGGCCTATTAGACTGTCCTCCAGCCAGTGTGAACAGCATGTGGAGACCACACTTCCCTGGTCCTGCCTCTGTTCTTCAGCAGGAATTCCCTAGAGCCATCCATCAGGAACACAGCCCAAGGCTGCAGACCCTCCCCAGAAGCCAGCCCTAGGAGATGGATTGCTGAGGAGACAGAAAAACCCAACAGCTGTAAGGAAGGAGAAAGAGAAGGGGGTCCATAGAGGAAGTCAGGTACTAAGACCAGAACACGGCCAAGAAGACAACTAAGGTTGAGAAATGATAGCTGGCACTGTTGCAGGAGCCAGAGCTGTGTCCAGTGGACCTCTTCAAAGCCCATCTCCTGTGAGGACAGAAGAGAGTGGACTTTATAGTCATAAACAGACAAACCACATCATATACTGTACCAAACTTTGTATGTATACTCAATAACTAAAGGAAAACCTATTTAGGGTCCAAATTCTGTGATAGCTTCACTTGTATATCAGAAAGGTAATGTTGGGACTTAACAGATGCCAGTTATTACGGTTTATATTGAAAGTGTCCTCCTCCCCACTTGATCCCTTTCTGCTCCCTGCCTGCCATGCCATGGACTGTTTCTTCTCTGCAGTGCCCCTCTGGTTCTCTGTCTTAGAACCAATCAAATAGAGACTGAAACCTCTATAAACTAAACTTTTTCCCCTTAAACATGTGGGTGCCGGGTATTTTGTAAAAGCAATGAGAAAGTAACAGAGGCACCAGCTCAAAACCACCCTACCAAGGAGGAATTACTGGATTAACATTATACTTCTTCATTGTAGCACCCAAGTGCCCAGTCAAGGTGTAAGATCCAAACTCTTTCACTGAGCAGGTGCCTAGCACTGGTAATAATTTTATTATTATTTCTGGATAAAAAAGTCAAAGAATCCTTGGTGGATATCTTCCAAGTTCAACATTACCAACGTCTGGGGCAAATGGATTTGAAGTGTGGTTATTAGAAAGAGTGTGGGTTCTCGATCGAAGATTCAGTGCACCCCGGAGTATGGTGGACAGATGTCAGGCATTTATCCTCCCCAGCCAGAACCGGGCTCACACGCGTGCATCACATGGAAAAGGATGTGAGTCTTACACTGTGGTGTTTGCTTTTTTTCAGACAAATATGCAAACTGGTAACAAAACCAGTTGCTTCTTTATCCTCAGGTATAAATGATGATTGTATATACAGGGAGTTAATCGTGTCACTCGCTCTAACTGCTCATCTGATTACATAAATATCTTTGTACAGCATCATCTTCCTAAATTTCTGTAGAATTTTCTACTCCTTGGTTCTGTTCATATCATCTTAACTTCCCAAGGATGCAAATTATTAGGTAAATTTATTCAATTACAGCATTGACAACAAAACTGCCCTCTTAGAATTGAACTCAAAGCTTCTTTTCATTACACTACTTTAAGGAATTATAGGCCATCATATATAAATGCTCTAGGTGCAACTGGCTGAGCAGGGTGAGTCAGGACTTCTGACAAACTAGGAGGACACTGTGATGGGACCCCTGTTACTACTTCCACTTACCCCACTCTGTCTGGTTTTCTGTCTGGTTCTGCCCCACCTCTACCTCCAGATCCTCTACCTCCTAAACCAGGATGGCTGCCGTGACCAACACAGCTGATGTCTTTGACCTTCTGTTCATCCTTAACCAAGGATGCTATCATAAAGCCGTTTCCCTACTTATTTACCAAGACTGTGTTGGAATTTTGCAAAAGGATATCTTAGGAAACCAAGAATGAAGAAAAGAAGTAGAAAAGGATAGAAGCCCAAATATTTATGAAGCACATAACTGCTAACTGCAAAGTAAATTTATCACAGAGAGATGCATCTGGGGAGCCCCACATTACCCAGTAAGACTCTGCAAGGCACAAGAGGAGTACAGTTCTAGAGTCCCATAAACAGCCCCGCACAAGATAACCAGGGCTGGGCTTTCGTCAAGTCAGATTAAAAGATGGTACATTTTTATAGTTTTTGTCATTAGTTTACAAGCCAACATGTCTCATAAATATGAGGACACTCTTGTTAAAATAAAGGGGAAAGGAGCTCTTTGCACACAAAAGTGTGCAAAGGACCTCTAGAGTAGTGATGGTCAAAACAAATCTATTCACTCCAGGGGGTGAGATTCAGTAAGAAAACATTGGACATTTTATGTTATCTTCTTAAAAAACATTTAGCTTACACACACACACATGTCTCTACTGGAATACAGACAGAATACTAAATAAACATCTATATATTTGGGTTCTTGATCAAAAGTTTTCCCTGCAGAATATATGATTAAAAGAATCTTGAGACCAGTGCCCAAAATGATTAACAGTTATGGTGGCAGTTCCCATGGCAACTCAAGATCAAGAAAAAAGCTGGTGGAGCTGGACCAAAAGATGAGAATCCAGGCAAGAAGAAGTCAAAAGGCCTAAGACACTGATCTCTTCCTGCTTAGTGCTTCTCCATAACCACACTGGTGGCCTTCTATATGTCGTGTCAGGTACACAGGATTGGCAACAAGGTGGACCTTGTCCCCATTACTTTTATGTGAATTTGGACAAGATCCTTAGCTACTCACATCTCGTTTTTTTTCTGTGAAATGGAGTTAGTGATACCTAAATCATCTGGGTTATTGTAAAGGTGGGATGGGATCATATATATAAAACGTTTAACATAAAGCCTGACCTGGAGTAAGCTTTTCATAAACAATGATGATCTTTTCTATTAGATCTTTTTTTTTAAAAGACTTCTAGGCCCAAAGATCTAGGCAGAACAAATTCCATATTTTCAGCTGTGGTTTCAGGGCTATCATTTTTTCACTTCCCATGTGAAAGCAAAGCACTTGCCTGGGACTGTTCTGCCTTCACATGCATGAATTGTTTCATCCCTCTGGATTATTATTATTATTTTCTCTCCATTTAGTTTATCACAAAGCCAGCCCACAAAGAGATGCAGGATTAACTCACTCAAGATCACATGCATGCTCAGGTGCAGGTAGGATTTGAAACTGGCAGTTTGGCCACGGGGCCTTGTGTTTATCAGTCACCCAAAGGGCTCCCAAGCCTGGCACAGCTGACATTGTGAGCTATGTTGTGGGTCTGTCCTGTGCTTTACGAGATTTTAGCAGCAGCCCTGCCCTCTGCCCACCGGATGCTAGGAGCCCCTCCTCCTAGGCTGTGACAAGCAAAACTGCTGGGGGCAAGGGCAGCAAAATCACCCCAGTTCAGAGCCCCTACACCACACTCACAGATCATTCTTGTTCTTAATCTTGACTTAGGTAATAATGGTTTCCTCACTTTACTTAGAACCAAACCAAGGCACAAAGATAATCTTCCTCTTAATAATGGCCAGGCAGTAGCCTCACCTTTAGAAGTCTTAAAGTCCAGTCTACATCCTGGCCACCAGGATGAGGAGCTCCACAGTGAGAGGAGGACCCCGGCCTCTGTGTATTTTGAAGCATCCAAAGCAATTGCAGCGCATAGCTGTGGTTCCGCTCCAAAGCGCTAGCCAGGCTTTTAGGAATCAGCCCATAGAACTGCTTATCTGCTACGTGGTTCCAAGTCTGACTGCGATTACAGTATGCACGTACTGTCCTCCTTTTCCTTTATCTCTTTTTCCAGATGTCCCTGCTCCATGTCCCGGGTGAGGTCACAAGCCTTCAACATTTCCTTTTTCACACCATCCTCTCTCCTTCTACCCGTGTTCCCTGGCTTTCCCTGTGGCCCCTGAAACTCTCTCCATTTCTTGTTCCTTGCTCTGTATTCAAACGCCACTATGCTCCCTCTGCCTTCGGCTGGCGTCAGCTTAGATGTCACACTGTCTGCAAACCAGCCTCAATCACCCACTATCCTCTTCCACATCCCCCGAAAGGCACACCAGACCCACAGCCAGTTAACTTTGATTGTGTAAGTCTCCCCTCAGTGTCCTCATTTCTATCACCGATGCCACCAGATCCATCTCGCACAGGGCTGGATCTCTGGCATTTGCCGCTGAACGTTGAGAGCATGCCGAGTTTGGCACATGAGGAAGGGTGTAAGGGATGCCTGCTGCATGAGGAAACGAACGCCTTGCCCGGTTCCTTATCTTCATCTTTTTCCACCCTCCCACAGATCTACGCAGTGGTCCTTTCTTCACTTCTTCCTCCCTGCATATTTCATCACTGCCAAAGCTCCCTCTTCATCCTGAGCCATCTGCCCACTGGTGGGAGTGGTGGCTGAATTTGTTTTCACTTCCTAGGACCCAGGAGGACAGCCAGGCAGCTGTGGCGAGTGCTCAGCCCTGGCTTTGAATCCTAAATGAAGGTTCCAAGCTGTGGGGAGCTCTTTCACGCGCAGATCAGCCTCTGTCTTTAGGACGAGTCTAGGTTGACACACTGCAACCCCACAGTGGCCGTGAAACCAGTGTGTTCACTCTGGGCCGTGACAGAGGGTAATCCTATTTGTTTACCCCAAATGGAGATGCACTATTATCTATCGGCATCACTGCGGGAATGTAAGTTCCTCCCTGTCATTCAGAGATCTGCATGACAGATCTCTGCCATGCAGAGGATTTTTTGAACACTCTGGAAATATGTAGAAAAGCATTCAGTGTAAATCTTGTTCTTCTGACAAGTTTTTTTTAGCACAAAGCACAGTGTGCAAAATATCTAGAGGAGGAGGAATTTGCCTATATGAACAGAGACTTCTTTTCACGGTGGAGAGACCAGGGTAGGGAGGTACAGGAAGGTTGTCACTTCTGTACAAGGGACAGGCAAGTGACTGAATCCTTCCTATTGCTGACTTCACCCTGGCCTCTCACCAAATAACTGCAAGGCTGGAAGACAGTGTCACTCTAAACCCTTCAATCTTATGGAGTTTTCAGAAATCTAACTTTCTGGAGCAATCCTCCCCCCATGCCAGCTCTTCAAGGATGTCAACAAGCTGTTCATGAGTTAATAGCCCTTTAGTGCTCAAAACAATAATGATTTCTCTCCATGTGGAGAAACACTTTAGACTTACTACGGTACTGTGGTACTATTTACTAATATTATTAAAAAGCCATGTCACAAGAACTTAAAACTACTACCTACCACCAGAAGTGGAATTATACTAGCTAATACTTTTTGGCATGACTGATAATTTTGATCATATTTATTTCATTAGGAACCCTCTGGAATAAAGAAATTTTTGTTCAGAAAGAGCTGATAAAGGTGACTTGTGGTGATTTTTAAATAAGGTAACATTTACAAGAAAGAAGAGAGAGAGATAAAATGGTGGGTGAAATCTTCCAAGTTCTTTTTCTGTTTAAATGGAAACTATTCCGTGAAGATTAGATAAATAAGAGCCACAGTAAAATCAACAAAGAAATGAGCAATATTTCAAATGGAAGTTTCTTCACTTTTAGAGAAGTCACAAAAGCTGCTTCATCAGATAACAGCCAACCTCCTTCAAAACTTTCCCCAAAGTTAATAAACTATAACCTGCTAGGTGTTCCAAACTGTAAACTATGGAATGGAAGTGACCATTTCCACCATTTCTGTATTTATTCTTGGGGTCCTTTCTCTCGGAGGCATGATTGCTTTGGTCACCCTAAACACATTTCAACATTTTTCAACCCAGGGAGATAACTGACTGCTTTTGTATAGACTTGTTCAAGAAATAAACATTAACTGGCATTGAAATACTGCTCTTCTAGTATATTATGCATACTACTACTTGCCAGAATAAAGTTTCGGTTATTACACGTACATTTATAGATATACACATATGTGTGTCTATATACAGACAAGTAGACTTTTATATAGAGAGACACTGTGTATATGAAAATGAGACATTTATTTGCTTGTGTAATGTGTCAAAATATTAAAATTAGAAAATTCAGCCAAGTTCCTCAGTTTTGCTTAAAAATATCTTCCAAACTCCCTGCAAAGTTGATCCACTTTCTCAAGAGTCTTAAGACTCTTAAACCAACCTCAGCTCCACAAACAAGCTATCTGGTGCTTAGGAATTAATTTTAAGAGAATTGTAAAAATCATCCACAAAAGAGAAAGTGGAAGAAATTAATCAGTGTAAACTGAAGGTAAAAGGAAATTGTTTCTTAACAGCCACGTTGCTCCTCTTTAATAAAACAATCAGGAAGAAGATTTTGCTGGATTTCCTAAATGTCACCCAGCTCCCTAACACAGCCTTGTTTGGAAGAGCCTATATCACTTAGCATAAGTAACGACACCGAGAAAAGCTGGGATAAACCCCCAGAAAAAGCCTTTATCCTCCACATCGCTCTGCGTGCTTCTTGGAAAATTCCCTAATTCCTGTAGTGAAACCACACACCTTCTCCTGACTTTTCATCTGTTTCCCTCCCCAGCAGGCATGCACTACTCAGCATGTGTCCCACAGGAAGATTGTAAGCCACTAAAGGTAACACCTGGGACATTTTAACTTTATAAAACGATATCTGTCTCCTTGTAAGAGCCTGATATCTGTGGTATCCTGGTCATCAGATCTATCATTAGAATAATAATAATAATGATAATAACAACATTATGCTAAAAGGGATATAATCTTCATGCATTCTTCATTCGTTCATTGGTTGTTCTTGTATTCATTCATATTTTTGTTCCTTCATTTATTTTTGCAAAAATCAGATGTGTAGAACTGGATTAATCTTAATCTTTAACTCATATTATTATCCTACTTTCATACATAGGCTCTATTTCATTTTAACTCATTTTATTTTATTGCTGGTTAACTCTAATAACACAGTGAATTCCTTTGACCTCAACTCTCACCTACAGACTACACTGTTGGCACTGATTTACTTCTAAGTATTTTGCCCCTTTTCTCTCTCACATGAAGAAATTCCTGTGAACATTTATCGTCCATTGGTTTTTGTTTTAACTCATATTTACATACACCTAAACAATATTTTCATTCATACTTACTTAAAAGTACTTATTAAATGTTTTCATGTCAGAAAATAATTGTAAACTGCATGAACTATAAACATATACTAATAAAGTAAACTACTACTTAACTAAAAAGAAAAGAAGTAAGCATTTTGTTTTATTGAGATAGTTAATAATAACTGGTCAGTACCCACCAATCCCTGAGTGGAAGTTTCCAGCACTCTTGTGAGGAAAACAGAGCCTACCGCGTTGATTGGTCTTCTTGTCTGTAAACTACAGGCTGAGTCCAGTGCCCAAGAGCATGATGGGAACCGGAAGTCTCTCTCAGAGGGCATGCTATCCTTGTGCCATCACTGGCGGGTCGGCTTGGATGGGTGACACATTTTTAACTAGAAACCTACAAATGCATGCAGTGTTTTTCATTTCAGTATCCGGTCCACAGAGTTTTATTCACTTGGTCAATATTACTTCCTCCTGTTCCCTTTCCTATGTCACTGTTCTAGAATGGTGTTCCCATCACGTCAATGTAAGATTACTGCTCTGTGTTAGTCCATTTATGTTGCAATAACAAAATACCAAGGCTGAGAAATGTACCAGAAAAAGACATATTTAGCTCAGAATTCTGGAGATTCAAGAGCATAACCCAGCACCCATCCAGCCACGGTGAAGGCCTTGTGGCTATGTCACCAAGCATCGTGACAGGAGTGCTCGAGAAATCAAGGCAGGAAGTCAGAGAGATCCAGGGCCCAGGCTTCCTCTTTTGACAACAACTCAGTCACAGAAGTAACTCACCCCGAAAGAGCGGCACTATCCTCTGAGGATGACACTTCAAAGCCTAGCCAGCTTGCACGATGCCCTTATCTCACAAGTCCCACTGCTTGAACAGTGTCACACAGAGGACTAGGCTCCCTGCATGGTAACCTTTGGGGAAGAAAATGCATCCAAACTAGAGCGAAGGCTTTGGCCACACACACACACCCGTCCTGCGTGATAGAAATCAGAGCTGGAAGAAGGAATAATGCAGCGCCGCACTGCGGAGCTGTGTGTCACACCGCAGCACCCTTCATTCCATCTTTTCCTCCTGGGTGCAGTCAGCTCAGTCCTGCCCAGGCTCCCGTGGCTTCAGTGGCTCAGGTCCCTGCCCTGCCCTGTCCATCCGTGGTTCCCCTTGGACAATGGGAACAAGAAGAGCATAGGGAAGTAAAAGCACCAACATGCAGTATGTGTATGTACTGATCTCCCAGGATGAACACGTGTATTGTCTATGTAGTAGGTGTATCTATCGTAGGGCCAGGGATTTAGATCAGTGGCATAAGCGCCTGCCCCGCAAGTGCGAGGTCATGAGTTCAATCCCCAGTACAAAAAAAAAAAGTGTGCCTATAGTGTGTCTACAAACATATACTTAATTTTTTTTTCAAAAAAGGGATAAGATTCTCACTCCAGAAAGAATGGCTACCATCAAGAAATCAACTAAGAACAATGCTGGTGAGGCTGTGGGGAGAAAGGAGCCCTTCTCCAACACTGGTGGGAGTATAAATTGAGACAACTGCTATGGAAAGCAGTATGGGGAGTTCTCAAAAAACTAAAAGTAGAAATTCCATTTGCGCCAGGTATTCCCCTTCTAGGTATCTCTCCAAAAGAGTCAGCCATCATAGCACTGTGATACACACATGCCCATATCTACAAAAGCACAATCCATAATAGTTAAATCTTGGAAACAGCCTATAAATCCATCAACAGATGAATGGATTTTAAAATGAGGAATTTATACATTGTGGAGTATTACTCTGCCATAAAAATGGTGAAACATGAGTCGTTTGTAGGAAAAGGGATGCACCTTGAGACCAAAATGCTAAGTGAAGCAACTCAGATGCACAAGGTTAAATATCGCATGATTTATCTTATATTAAAAACTCAATATATATATGATACAAATATATAGTATGTAAATAAAATAATAGGAACAAATAATAGGAAAAAAAGAGAAAGAAACAGAAAGGTATTGTAATCCAGCATGGACAATGTACCTAAACGTGTATTCTGCCTTAGTACAACTGTCTTACGTGTTATGTATCTTCTTTGGCCTGCTAGTCTGGTTCTCAATAATATCATTATAGGTGATAATTAACTGTGAATGTTCTTGTAAATAACTGAATATGGGTTGGGGTCGCATGTTCTCCACACCCCTAGCACTCCTTCAGGACCATAAAGTTCTGCCCAAGTCCAAGGGCGGAAGCCCGGGGACCTGCGGGGGTGGAAGCAGCCACCATGTCTGGGGTTGGAGGTCAGACCCTACCAGGTCACCCTGGTGGAGTTGCTAGCCGAAGGAATCCAACTAAGGGCCTCGTGCTTGCCAGGCAGGCACTGTGCTGCTGGGCTGCAGCCCTGGTGGAGTCTCCACAGTTTCCAGTGAAAACTCATGGTGGAGTCCGATGTGCATGGAAGCAAACGTACGTCAATAACATGCCAGACCTCCACATTTGCAAAAGGGAAATCACCATTATGAAACAGTTACCTGGTCACAAAATCATTATGCGTTATTTGAACAGTGCTGTTAATTCAGTTAGTGGTAATGTTCGGGAAGTGCTTATTTTAATGGAGCATTGTTGAGCTGGACAGGCAGTGAACCAGCTGAGTGAGAAGCTGCAGACAGGTTTTACAGGACCAGAAGTGCTACAATATTTTGCGATACCTCTGAGGCTGTTGCAAGCTTGTGTCAATGTAAGACCCCAATCATCTACCAGGATCTGAAGGCAGAAAATATTTGGTTAAATGACAGTGGAAATGATGGACTTTGTGATTTTGACAGAGCCACTAAGACATTTCCCAATCCTCAGAAAGATGGAATTAATGTAGTAGAAGAGAAAATTTAAAAGTATACGACTCTGTCATACAGAGCCCCTGTAATGATCAACCTTTACGGTGGGAAAGCCATCACCACCGAAGCTGGTCTGTGGGCCCTCGGATGTTTACTGTACAAACTGTCTCTTCACTCTTCCTCTTGATGAGAGTCAAGTTGCCATCGATGGTGGCAGCTTCACCAACCATCCCGGACAATTCTCGGTACTCCCGGAACATACCTTGCTTAATAAGGTTCACGCTTGAACAAGACCCAGAACATAGACCTGATGTGTTTCAAGGAGTTTATTCTGCATTCAAATTTGCCAATAAGGATTGTGAGATTTCCAACACCAGTATTTCTTTGATTCCTCTGAAGCAGCTGCTTGGAAAAGCCAAATGAAAGCCAGAACAACAGATACCATTGGACCAACAGAAACCTCAACTGCACCAAGACAAAGACCAAAGGTCAGCGCTACTACTGCCACTCCCAGTGTGCTGCCCATTAGAAGCTGGGCACCACTGATGAAAGTCGCTGCCCCTGGTGAATTTGGGAACCACAGACCGAAAGGAGCCTGGAGATCTGGAGATGGCCCTGACAGTTTACCGGGGTAGGGTCCCCCTCAGCAGCCACCACAGCAGCGCGGAGTCCTCCAGCAGCTCCAACAGGGAGACTGGAGGGTGCACGTTCATTCACAGCATCGCCATCCTCACCAGCAGCAATGGCAGCACCCGTTACTTCAGGACGCTTACACACAGCAGTCCCAGCATGCACTGCAGCAGCCAGAGCTATTCCAACAACAGTTTTTAATGCACACAGTGTATCAGCCACAACCTCCACCACCACGGCACCCTACACTGATGCAGCAGTATCAGCAGGGTTTCTTGCAGCAGCAGATGCTAGCTTAGCATCAGCAGTCTCGACAGCAGGCGTCACTGAATATCTAACTTTCCTCAGGAGTTTTCACCAGCCTCTGTTTCCTACACTTCTTTACTTCCAGTTCAGATTGGAACCATCATGATAGTGCAAATAGGTCAATGTCTGAGAAAGAGATAGTTGCCAAGTTTACAAATCAGAAGACCATAAGTAACCTACCTGATAGGTCAGGATGGGATCCTTTTGGAGAGGACAATTTCTCCAAGTTAACAGAAGAGGAATTGTTGGACAGAGAATTTGACCTTCTGAGATGAAGAAAGGAACGCTTGCAGGTTGATTTTGCATGAGAGTAAAATAATAGCTCTATAGTTATTCAGCAAGGCCAAAGGCTGTTTCGAGATGGTATATATAGAAAATTATTTTTGTGCATGTGAGGGCAAAATTCAGGCCATCTTTCACATATACTATCAAACTATGTTATGTGCATTATAAACTAGTTGCTGATAGTAGCTGTTAAAACCAAGACTGTTGGTGGTATGCTAATATCCTGATGTTTAAATACTATATATCTATGAATGTTGAAATCAGGGTATCTCCAAGATATGGAAAATTAATGTTCAAATAAAAAGAGAGACACGAGTGTCTTACCTTACTCATCGTTTTGTAGCTCTGTTCTTTTTGCACACACAAGAGAAAATGCTGTGGGTCTGAGATGCCTTTGAAAATGCCTGAAAGGAAACCAGGGCTACACTGTGTTAATGCTCTACAATCCCTTTTTTAATGAGTGGTCACAGAAAAGGGCAAAAGTTAAATAAATTATTTTCCACTTTAAAAAAATGTATAAAAGCCAAATGAATCTGATGCTGGGACGGTGAAAGGGGGAGGAGGAGAAGAAGGGAACTGAAACCTGTTATGTGTAGGTACCCACCCCCTAGAATGAACAGAACCATTATGTACTCCAGTCATGTACTAATAACAGTCAACAAAACAAAACAAAGGTAGATGATCTCAAGGCCATGGGGCTGCAAACCACATACAAACCACTGCCTCCTGTGCTCATGCCCTCCCCAGGCCCACCCCACTCCAGCCTCTCTCTAGAGGACCCCCTCCCCTGAACTCCACACTGTTTCAGATACTTTGTGGTACTTTGTCTTCCTGGTTTTTCTATTTTTTTTTTCCATACCATTTGCAAAAGAATAGCTAGGAGGCAAAACAATCTCGGAAAACTCATCTTCGTTTGTTTCAGTCTCTGTCTTTATTTCATTCAGCAGCCGTTTAAAGACGTGCTGTGCGGTGTGTGTTTGTGCCTTTGTAGGCACTCCCTCCAAAAGGGGACTTGTCTTCACTCAGTTCTTACCCATGTCCTTCCCACCACTGTCACTATGATTCTTTGAAAGTCCTCCCTCAAAGCAATGTGAACAAACACTCGGGAAACACAACCCTCTAAAGCCACTTATTCCCCAAGGGCCAAGGGAGTGTACTTGATTCAATTTATCCAACCTCAGGGATGTTGAAGGGTTTCCTTTGTTCATCTCGTCTCAGCTAGAAAGGCTCGTGGAAATGTCCCCACCCACGAACAAACCCACTTTCTCAGCTTCACCTCTGCCCTGATCCCCTTCCCTACCACAGTCAGGTTTTGCTTCACCAAATCTCCCACCAGGAAGAGGCCTCCTTGTTGTCTCCCATAACTCTTAATGCATCGTGGGCACTGCCTAAAGAACTGACCACGAAGACCCATTCAAAACCACGGCTCCTTATGAACCATTATGCTGCATACCTTGAACGTCATCGGCGTCCTGGTTGGTTTTCTTGGCTCGCCAATTCTAATATGAGCATCACGCACACAGGAAGCATAAAAATCTTCTATTAAATGCAGCATTAACCTGCACTTGTTTAAGAAAGGGTTCTCCAACCCACTCGCTGCTAGCTCAACCTCCATGCCCCTGGCATCTGGCTGTCTGTCCTTCCGGCCTCTGCAGGTTGTGTGAGGCCTCACAAGGCACCTGCAGGCCCCAGGCGTCTGTGAAACCGCCCTGGGTCCCCTGGGGCTGGGCTCGCTGATGTGGGCCTGAGTAAAAGGGGCGGGCGGTGGTGCCAAGCAGCCGGTTTTTATTCTGGCATTTGCCAGAAGGGAAATTGCTAAAATGTTTTAGGGCCCCCTCAGGAGAATAAAAATGTCACACTGCCTTTAGTTTTTATCCCACACTAAAATCAATGTTTTCTAAAAGAGAGAAGCTTTTAATACTCTTAGAAGGGGATTGCTTCAGATCCAGCTTTCATTCATTAGGCACATACTTTTGGCCAGGGTTTTAATAACTCCATTCCCATAACAATCAGCTATGAATCATCCTCATCCAACTGGGGCCAGGGAGTTCAGTGGCCTGCTCTTGTCACACAGTGGAGGGGACAGAAGCAGAAGGCGAACCTGGCCCCTGGGACTCTGCCTCAGGCACCTTTACCATTCCACATCACCATGTCTTGCCTCACTCTGATTGTACATCTGCAGAGAGGGACAGAGTTGAGGCTAAAATTGAATATACGTGGCTGAGCCTTGCATGGAATTGTCTTGATTCGCTCACTCATCCTTTCAATTAACAGCCATGGGCCTGGCACTCTTCTAGGTGTCAAAGATATAGCAGCAATCAAAACTAGCCACTGAAGAAAAAAGATGCCGAAAGCAAAACATGCAGTGTTTAGCAAGCATTAAGATCTGTGAAGAAAATACAATGAGGGGAAAGAGCTGGAGAAGGTTACAAGTTGGAAGAGTGAGGTTGAACTTCTCAGGAGCATGGCCAGGGAGAAGCTTCCCCCAGTAGAAAACTTTCTGATCCTTTTTGGAGTCTTTGTTACATTCAGTTGTCTCACTGGTATTTGCTCTCTGGGATTGTTTTAGGGAAAGTCATCATTGCATTTCTAGGAAGCAACTTGCCACTCTGAATCCATTGTCCCATTACTTACACATCAACTCCTCCATCTGGTGGTTTAGAATACATTTAGGAACAGAAACCTGTGGATGTGGTTTGGACCATTTCAGTGACTGCAAAGGCCACAGAGTGGGTAAGTATCAGGCTCAAGAACCAGCCCTCCTCTGGTCACGTTCTAGTGTCCATGTTACCCAACTGTGCTGAGCTGTAACAAAACACCTGAGTCGTTAACCTCTGAAAAGGTTTACTTTGGCTCACAGTTTCCAAGATTCCAGCTCATGATTGGGTGGATCAAACACTGCTCATTTCAAGACCAGGAAGCACTGGAGCAAAAAGAGCAGACCAGAGTCCCACTAGCACTCCAAGGCTTTTTTTTTTCTTTAGTAATGGGGATCAAACTCAGGACCATGTGCTTGCCAGGCAGGTTCTTATGCTGCTGAGCTAAACCCCCAGCTTAGGCCCTATTTCTTAAAGGGTCTACCACTTCACTGTAATTCACCCTAGAGAAGTCTGTCATACGTAGGCTTTGGGGGACTTTCAACATCCAAACCACAGTTTTAACTTCTATGCATTAGAAAAGATTGTGAAATGGAAATAGTGCAACCGCTCGCCACATAGACCTGCTGTAGGGGTGAGGTGAGCATAACTCCTAAGCTCTGCACAAGCCTATACTCAGAAGTACATCTGATATGCAATTTGCACATGTAAGATACAAGCACAGCACAGATGCTAATGAATATGAGCAGCATTCTTCTTGGCGGTATAGTCATCAAGTCCCTACCAAATAAAGATGCAAAGATTGACTGTGGATTCGATTTTGTGAAAGGACAGTGATGTCAGCATGGATCGCACATGGCAAGGAGCCAGCACTAAGAGAATGGTTTTAATTTAAACTGTGAACATAAGATAAGAAGGTAGAATTTCTTAGAAAAAAATTTCAAAGCTAATTCCTGAAACATCTGGCAACAAATGTGACTCGGCTGAGAATTTTGAAGAATAATATTTATAGGGACATGGGGATAATTGTGGGGTGATTATTTTTCTTTAGCTTTCAAAAAAATAGCCAGCCCATCAGGGACAGAGACAACACGTGACTGTTGCCTGCAAAGTGGCACCTCGGTTCCCAAACCCAGTTCTCTCCACGATTCTAGTCCCAAACAGAACCTGCTGAGAACCTAATTGAATTTCCCCATAAGATCAACTTTGGACCTAACCAATGCATTTGACTTGGTTCTCCTCCACTCAGTTTCCACTCAGAGTCATGGAAAGAATCAAGTTCATGAACTGAGATACCACTGGTCACCAGACATAAAAAGACCCAGGAAGAAGAATGACACAGGAAACACAAACTGCTGAGCGATAGCTGGCGATTCAATCTGGAAGGATGAAGAATTACTGTAGGTCTGTGGCTTTCAAGCCTTGTTCCAGATTGTCCAGAGATTCTGTAAAGATGGCTTCTGTAATTCAATAATGGCCAGGCCTGAAGGCAGAGCCTTAAGCTTCTGACCTTGCATCCACTGCCCTGCAACTCCAGGTTCACTAATTTTACATATTATATCTTATTGAGAATTTATTATTTTTAAAAAGTCCTATTGCTTAACAAAATTTGGAGGCCAGGACTTTATAACTAGCATATGTTTCCATGCTATTGCGTTTGCAATCCTGAGCCTAATACCCAACTGATGATGCTAATTGTTAGTTTTCTATCATGCTGGAAAACCAGAATAAGCATACATAACAACTAAGGCAGAAATGAACTCCATGCAACTTTAATCAGCACTTACAATTTTAGTACTGGACTAAAGTATTCAAGGTGACTGAGAATGAAGAGTCTCCTAAACCCATAACGAGGATTACACGAGAATGAGGGCACTTTTCGCTATGTCTTCACAATCAACACTGTTGGACTCAGCTCAGTCAGCCTATGCTAACCATGTGGTTAAAACTTGTTTAAATGTGTGTTGTGGAGAAAATATAACAACCATAGGGCTGCAAAAGGTTTTCAGTTCTCCTCTGAACATTGTTTCCATTGCAAGAACATCTCACTCTCTTGGATACCAATATCACATTTCCCTGATTGCTGAGAGCACATCTGTGATCAAGACCCTAATGAGCAGCCCAGGTAGCCTCATCACAGGCATCTAATTGTGTGTGTGTGTGTGTGTGTGTGTGTGTGTTCATTCACGAACTCCAGTAAATGACACATTTGCTGTCATACTTAAAGCTCATTATTGGGTCCTAGACACCAACACGGGCATAAATGATCTAGAGGAAAATTATCACTATGATACTAAGTTTTCTTGAACAAATGAACAAGGCTATTGGTGGAAAGGCTATATATAGTTGCTGCATTGTATCCGAGTATTTGACCATCAATTCAACCAACCGCAGATAAAAATAATGTTTTCTAAAATTTCATCTATATTCACCATGTACAGTCTTTCTTTCCTTTGTCACTCTTCCCTAAACAATATACCATAACAGCTACTTACATGGCATTTACATTGTTACGTATATATTTTAGTAACTTAGAGATAACTTAAAAGGATAGATTGAGAATGTGCATAGGATACATGCATATAGTATGCTATTTAAATAAAACATTTGCGCACCCTGAAACTTTGGTGTCCACAGGAAAGCCAGGAACAAATCCTCTATATATACTGAAAGATGATTATTATTTAGTCTTCTGAGGCATGAGAGAGAAAAGCAGAAAAAACAGAAAGAAAAGAAAAAAGCCTTTATTGTGGACACGCGAGGGCTGCTGAAGAACCACAAGCACCTTTTGGAAGGTTCAGGAAAAAAAAAAACTGCGGGCTTTATTTGGAATTGACAGGTGTGGAGTTAAAGGAGTGGGTGGAACGACGTTTTGATAGCTGATTGGAGGAGCAGTGGCGCAGGCGTGAAAAGCGGGAGGTTTAATTTGGGTTTGCCAGAAGAACTCAGGGAGGCGCTGGGCGGCTCTGTGTCAGCCCGCACATGGGGGAAAATTGTCAGTTGTATTTTCATGATTCCTTATGTTTTAAAAATCCTGCAGGTAAGACTTGAGATACAGCTCAGTGACGACGTGCTTGCCCATCTCCTGTGTTCCATCTGGAACACTGTATAAGAAAAATCTTACAGGCAGCTATGTCTGTATAATTGTGGTCATTAATCACTATTGTTAACATGCCTGGATTAAGACAGGCCTAGCAAACTAATAAAGCACACTTCTGGGCGTGTGTGGGTGAGTCATGGAAGTGTAACCTTGGGGATCTGGTCCCTGGCCACCTCCTCTCCAGCAGTTTCCTCGCTTTGCTTCCTGGTCTCCCTGAACTAAGCATCTCTCTTCCACTACAACCTTCTGCCATGATATGCTGCCAACCATAGGCAGAACCCTCTGAAACCATGAGAAAAATAAATCTCTCTTACTTTAAATTATGGCTATCAGGTATTTTGTCTAGACATAAGAAAGTTGACCCAAACTACACTAGTCAAACTAGACATTCCATTCATTCATGTGTTAAATATTTTAGATGCCTGGAACTGAGCTAAAAATTGAACATGAATTTATTAAAAATTTTAAATCTTTATTATGTGAGTGTCTACCAAGATCCAGGTACTGTGCTTTGTACTTGTCTTCCATTACCTCATTCAACTTTCAGAGTGGTGAGCTAAAAGTTATCACCTCTGGCTTTCAGAGGAGAAAACAGAGACTTATCAAATTTAATAATTGGCTCCAGGAACCATAGCTATTTAGCAATGGCACTGGGAAACTTCCAATCAAACAGATTTTTCAGTATTTACTGACTAAACCTGACGGTCTTTGACTCCATGTAGGTATTTACTAGTGTTCACCAAAGGACTGCAATGACAATATCTACAGGCTTTTCTTGAGATACACAGGGATTTTGACCTTCAAAAACCTTACAACTTAACTGTTGAAACCAATAGTTCTCAACTTGAGACAAGCCTGCTCCCCAAGAGAAAATTTATCAATGTCAAAAGGCAATTGTTATTTTCACAAATGGGGCAACATGATATCCTATACCTTGTAAAGAGTCCAAGGACACTATTAAAATCCTACAATACAAAGGACACACCTCCACCCAACAAACAATTATCTGGTCCAAACCAGCTGAACAATGTCTATGTTGAAACACTCTGGAATAGATAAGACAGCCCCTAGAAAGACATAATTCCTAATGAGCAATATGAAACACCGACCATAGAAAATTGTTCAAAGGAAAACATTTTGAAGTCAAGGGCTAGAATAGAAGCTCTGTAGTTGTACAAAACTGCATTTAACCCTTTTTCTGTCCACAATTGATCATCTAACTTTAGCTAAGTCTCAGTGTCTTCTTTCATTGGTAATAAAAAAAAAATACTGACCCCATAGGGATATTATAGTAATCGAGATGATGTGTAAATTGTCCCCTTCACTCCAAAAGTAATAGTCATTCTGGAGAGTTTTACTTTTCTGTGTTATAGATCATGTCAAAATGACTAAAATAGTTGGACTAGATTTAGTATGATGTGGTTATTTCAACTATTTTAATGACATAACAAGTCACTGCGTGGTCTCCCAAGCTGACTGCCAGTCGCTGCATTCCTGGACAAGCCCAGAATAGAAGCAAGATTCCCGCTGTCTCACAAGAGCTTTGGCTTCTTTATGTTCTTGGTAAGAGTCTTTGCTACCTGAGGCTACACTACCATTCCTGAGTCACAGTGCCACTTGTCCCTTTTTCTTAAAGTAAGGCAACACACGGACAATTTTCATGGGGGCACATTGAAAGCTTAAACATTTTTTAAATGAAAAGAGTTTCTACCTGTCCTTTCCCTGTCTACTTTCTCCATTTCACAGCACTTCATCTTTTCCCAGGTGCTTGTTTTGCAGCACAGGAGTCAAATTTCCTTTACTTGAAAGATCAGAGGATCTGCAGAGTGACCCAGAAGCCAGCCCAGGAGGAGCACAGAGTTCCCAGATGGTTCAAGTCCAGCTCAGTCTGTGTTTAGGATCTGAGGTTGAGAATGAAGTTCAGGAGGCCTAAAGATCTGTCAGAAACCAACACACCGAGTACACCAGGCTGCATTGGGACTAACAGCTCCACAGTGCTATTGTTTTTGTTTCTGCGGACCTTGAAAGAGTGCTGCTATGCAGGTCTGCACATGCTGCTTTGCAACCACTGATTCAATAGTCTCACAACTGGATATAAATGCAAAGGCAGTGAAAGCTGCATGTCACAGGGAATCTGCACTTCCATGCTCACAGCAGCGTTAGTCTAGGGAGCCAGGATACAGACTCATCCTCAGTGTTCATCACCAGATAAATGAATAAAGAAAATGTAGGCTGTGTGTGCACAATGCAATACCATTTGGTCACGAAAACAATGGAATCTTGTCATTGGCACCAATGCAGGTGAACCTAGAGGATGCGGTGTTAAGTGAAATGAGCATAGCACTGAAGGACAAATACTGCATGACCTTACTGATGAGGACTCTTAAAACTCTGATGTCATAGATGTGGAGAATAGAATAGTGTTTTCCAGAGACTGTGAAGGATAAGGAGAGAAGGCAGGTGGGTAGCTTGTTGACGGATACACAAGTACAATCAGGTAGGAGGAATAAGTCCAGTGTTACACCGTGAGACTACAGTTAATAATATTGTGTAATTCAAAATAACTAGAAGACAGAATTTTGAATGTTTTTTCCACAAAAATGATGAATGTTTGATGTCCCAATTTGATCATCATGCAAAGTGTATGTGTATGAAAACACCACACTTTACCCCTGAAGTATGCAATATCATAACAGGTAGACCCCCAAAAAGGTAGTGGATGGATTCCTATTGGTCTCAGCTGCCCAGACACATGGCAGGGCCTTCAGCACTCACATCTGGGTCCCGGTCTGTGCGCTGCTCAGGCCTCGGTGTGCTTCAGCCTTTCCCTCATCTCAGAAGAGGAATTTGGCCACCTTTTCCACGGGGAAGGAAAATCTGCCACATTAACTGACTCAGCCCAGCTCTCAAGTGCTCCACAGTGAAAAACTCAGACCCCATGGGACACATTCCCTCCCAAATGAACGTGCCTGTGTTTCAGCTCTATACGCCTGTGAACAGGACTCCATCGAGCTCAGCAGATCGCTTTGATGATGAAATAAAGAGCAAAATACTGTCTCCAAAGGTCTCTGCTTGGCGTCTGGCACATTGAAGGCACTCAGTCAGCGGTACTTGTAGTTCACATTGTCACCATGGTAGTTGTTTAGTTGCTTTCTCACCTGTAAAAATGCATATTCGTTTATTCACATGTTCAGTACTGAACTAGGCTTTGGGGATAGAGTGGTGAGTAAGACAGGCAAGATCCTGAAATGGTTGAGCTTATTTCCAGAAATGGAGAGACGGTCAATATTTAATGAAGCACTGAACAAGGAACGTAATTTCAGATGAGGAGAGGTGCCAGGAAGAAAATTAAGGCAGTGTATTGGGGAATGGCTGGTTTGAAATGGTATGAACAGAGCAGGTTTCCCTAAGAAAACTGCCTTTGTCCTAAAAACTAAGTGAATGGTAACAAAGAGTCAAGTAGTGGCATTTATTTGCAATTTTAAAAGATAGTTTTAGCTTCAGACTTACCACGAGGGCAAAAATAAAAGCAAAGGGTGCTATTACAAAGTTAATAATGCATTAACCCGTGTGGAATGACTGCAGACTGAGCAATAGGCGATTCACTCTTCCCATTTCCAAGTTTTTATGAAGTGAAATAACATAACTGCATTTAAGGCTGTTCCTGGCATAGAGTGTATGCTCAAAATATTTTAATTCGCTTCTTCCAACTCTGTAGTCTAGCAGAGATCTCTATTTCCACAAAGAACTCTAAAAGGCAGATACAACGCATGTGACTGTGGATGCCAGAAACTTGAATTCTCATCAACCGAATGTTGATACAGCAACATTATAATAAGGCCGAGCAAATGCCAATTTCAGGCTGGTACATATTGTTTTGTGTTACCATTCTGTTAAATCTCCAAAAACTATTATGCTTCACCAGTGTAAACTCATTTTTTAAAAAGTAGCATGGGGACCATAATGTGTTTTGAATTCACAATCTAGCATCACTATTCTCCTCGAGTCCAAAGAGAAGATTAAAATTTTTCCAATTTAAAACGATACCAGATTTGTCTTTCAATTAATGCTGAAGGCACAATCCGACTGTGGTGCATTAAAGCTGCATGCTTTGCTGCCATCAGCTAATGGATACTATAAGGGGATTGTTGTAAAATAAATTCAGGAAATACAATGTTAATTGTAATTCATATGAGGGACAAGAAATGCAATTGATGCTAGAGTGAACCCTGGATCAGAATTTTCACAATGACTCAGGAAATAAAAAGTAGCATCAAGAAATGGTTAAGAATTTGGATCCTAAAGAGACTTCTGGAAAATAGCTATCCTTCTCTCATTTATTCTCCTCTGTGTGACCTTGGGAGATTCCTTTAATCTCTCTGAAAATCAGTTTGCTCAATGGTGAGATGTAAAAAATAGTAACATCTCTTTTACCAGATCATTGTAAAGATAACACATTGTCATGGTTACTTTTTCTCATTGCTGAGATCAAATACCCAACATCCAAAATTAAAGGAGGAAGGGTTTATTTGGGTAACAGTTTGTAGAGGTTTCAGTCCATGATTGACTTGCTCCAAGGCAGGGTGCCACAGCAGACAGGGTTTGCAGAGGAGAAACAGTTCATGGCAGGCAGAAGACAGCAAAGCAAGGGAACTGCAGTTATTTCTGTCCCTTACCTCTATCCAGCATTCAGACCCTTAGTCCTAGTGTCCTTGATTCTAGCATGGCAGCATGAATCAATGCCAGCACCACACACTCTAAATCCAGCCCTATTTATGAACACATGAGGCTTTGTGGGACATCTAGACACAAGCCACAGCACTGCACTCCTGACCTCCTCCAAAACACTCATGCACATCTTTTTATACAAAATGAATTTAGTCCACCTCTAAAAGTTGACAAAGTCCTAACAGTTTCACCATTGCTGAAAAGTCCAAGTCCCAAATTTCCCCTGAGATTTTAGGGAAATTCTTAGCTGTACGCCCTTATACAAATGAAAAGAAAGTTAAACACTTCCAATATTCAAAGGCACAAAATAGACATTTCAATTCCCAAAGTTACAAATGAGGATAGCAAGAAATAGGAGCAAAAAAAAAAAAAATCCAGCAGGACAAACAGCAAACCCCACAGTTTCATTCCCAGCATCCCCAGCAATCTGTGGCAAGTTGTGAACTCCAAAGGACTTGGGAGGCTCCATCCTATGGCTTTCTTGGTTGGCTTTGTTCACACCTTGAAACTTTCCTTTAATGATCCCATTCCTGGCTTCTCCAGCTTTCTGGAGTCTCCCCTGCACCTTTGTCTTCACACTCACACCTTCACACACTATCCTTTCAGCAGCACACTGCCTGAGCTCCCAGGCCTTCTGGAATCTGGGTGGAAGCTTTCCCGGCCCCACCACATCCAGGACCACATGGATGACATGAAGGACTGCTGCCAGTTGAACCAGTATCCAGCTTTCCTTCTCTCTTGGTTGTAGGGGTCTAGTGTCTATGAACCAAGTCCCAAGGGACAAGTTCCCTGTGCTGCTGCAGTCTAGAACATGGTGCTCTGGGACTCTTCTCTCTAAGCAAAGTCTTTCATTTTTGTGATTTTCAGGCTGTAAAACTGGATTCCTCCTCCTTCCTCCTCCTCCTCCTCCTTCTTCTTTTCTTCTTCTTCTTTCTTCTTCTTCTTTCTTCTTCTTCTTCTTCTTCTTCTTCTTCTCCTTCTCCTTCTCCTTCTCCTTCTCCTTCTCCTTCTCCTTCTCCTTCTCCTTCTCCTTCTCCTTCTTCTTCTTCTTCTTCTTCTTCTTCTTCTTCTTCTTCTTCTTCTTCTTCTTCTTCTTCTTCTCCTTCTGATAACCTTGGGCCATGTGTTCTAGTCTCCTGTTCCTTCTCAACTATCAAGATTTCCTTTGCTTTATTTTTGTAATCCACAGCTTTACTGCTGCTTTCTTTCTAGCCAAACTCACAACATTTTGAATATTCTGTTGGGCTTTTTGCTCTTGATTCTCAACACAGATCTAGCTAAAAGTCCCCAACATGCCACTGCCTCACTGCTTTAGAATATCTTTTTCTCTTAATCTTAGTCTCAAGCAAAGTCTCTGGACAGAAACAAAATGCAGACAAACTTTCTGATAAGGCATAACACACACTGTCTGGAGTCCAACAGTCGATCCAGTCTTTCTCCCCAGCAGAAACCGCCTGAGCCTGATCGTTAGTAGCAGAATTTCTATCAGCACTCTAGTCTTTTTTAGTTCTAACCAGAATCTCCCATCAAATACAGCCTTGGGCATTTTAGCTCTACTTTTTTAGCCAGCATCTCTAAACCTTTCTTAACTCTTTCCCTTCCCACAAACCAGGTCCATGGTCAGGACAGTCAAAGCAATGACTCCACTCTTGGTACCAAATTCTGTCATACTTACTTTTTCTCTCATTGCTGAGACAAAAGTCCCTACCCCTAAAGTTAAAAGAGCAAAAATGTATTTAATTCAATCTACAGGGTTTTTAGTCCCTAGTTATCTGACTGCAAGGCAGGGTGGCATGGCAGACAGGCATTGCAAAAGAGAAACAGTTGATGGCAGTTAAAAGATAGCAAAGCAAAAAGGGAACTATAGCTCTTTATATCTCTTTAGGGCAGGTATCACTCATAATTTTAGTCCTAATGCCCTTGATTCTAGCATTGCACCATGAATCATTCCTACCATCACACACTCTAGATCCAGTCACCTCTCAAAAAGTCCCACCTATGACCATATGAGACTTTGGGGGTACATCTAAACACACGTCATTACACACAAGATCATCTAGTTCAAGGGTCCAACATGATGCTGACATGATGTTGAAAGAAGCATTAGTTGTCTTGATTACCCTCCATTACCCACAGTCTCAGCTGAAGAAATTAGAATTATTTATTCTAGAATTGAGAAGACTGAGTGTGTAATTTAGACTTTGACAATGAATAAAAAAGGCCACAATATATTGAGTCTTCATGGGCTAGATATTGAATCATTTGTTTGTTTGTTTGTTTGTTGTTTTTGAGACAGAGTGTCACTGAGTAGTTCAGGCTGGCCTTGAACTCACTGTAGAGCAAGGCCTGCCTCAAACTCACAGTGATCCTCCCACCTTAGCCTCCTGAGTGCTGGGATTACAGATGTGTGCCACCATGCCCAGTTCCTCATGGGCTAGATATTGGGCCAAGACTTTATGTTAAACAAGAAAAACAAAAGCAGTTCCCAGCATCAAGAAGCTAACCTAGCACTCACAGTGGCCTTGCTGTCCTCCTGGTAGAGAGAAAATATCACACCAAATATCCTCAGACTAGGATACTGAGACCATGATAAAATGAAGCAAAGCAAAGCCACTCCATGACTTCATCCAAGCAAAGGGAGGAGCCAGGGCGCTGCCACCCTAAAAATACCAGACACCTCCTTTCTCCCTAAAATGAGTGATTGCTGGTTTACAAATTCTTTTTAGCCTCTGCTCTCTCGTGTAAGATTTACTGAGATACTCAACCATAAAGTTGTTCCTGCTTTCTGAAAGAATCTAATATACAGTGAACCCTTCCATCACCCATTCAAAGCCCAGATTCTAAAACAAGTTCTGTCTAACACTTCCTTACTGTACACTGCACAGTTGCCCATAAGGTGCTTTGTCCCTTGAACAACAAGAAACTCCCAACTTGCTTAATTGCTTGTCCATTTTCCCAGTGGTCTTTGGCTGAAGCCCATGTACAGCATGTCCTGTTTAACCCTTAAACTCTCCTGTGTGGCCTGTGATTCATGTTGAACAGCAGAGGAGTCTGAGTTTCGGGGTGATTAAGTAACTTGCTTAAGATCACAACACAAAAGCCCAGGCTCCTAAACACCACAATTTCATTCTAGTCTTGAAATGAAATTATAAACATAAAGTTGATGACTGAGCAAGAAAAACTGCCAAGAAGTCCCAGGAAGCTTAGATGGTGAAAGAGGACTCCTCCACAGAAAAGAGGGGATGTAAATAACCGAAAGGGAGACTCATTCTCCCATCAATGAAAGAAACTTTTCTCAATTAAAATAACATAAATAAGATAAAAAGGAAAACATTTTGACTATGGAAAACTTTACAAAATTAAGTAGGGCAGATTTTAAAAGAGAGAGAGTGAGCTGGTACCCTAAAATGCCACTCTGTCATGATTTGATTGAGAGGCAGTTCTCTGCAGCTGAACGGTTATGACATCAGCAATGAAGATGTGAAAGGCTTTGGGGCCAGCACTGTCCTGTGACAGACTGGAAGGACTTGTCCCTCTACACAAAAAACAACGACAATTTTGTTTTACATTTCTAATTTATCCTAGTTGAATACTATGTATGTAAGTGGGGTTTATTATTTTCCAAGCAAACAGAGGATAACTGGCAAGTGAACATTTAATGGGGGGAAATATATAGCTTGCACCATTTAAAAATAAAATCTAACAGTTTGCATGTTTAGCACCTTTCATGCAACAATCTGAGTGTTTTATAAAAATGCTCATGCCTCCGCCCCTTCCCCCACCACTCCAAAGAAGCTCCATCTCCATCGCACCACTGCATGAAAAGGCTGTGACCACACGACCCCCTGCAAGCACCCAGGGACATGGGCACGGCCTGAGTGGAAGGAGGGCTTGGGGGAGCTGTTGAACAGGAGCCCAGCCACATGTGCCTGCTGGATCCAGGGAAGCAAATCCTTCTGACACATTCCCTTTTTCCTGTACCCTCTCTGCCACTTTAGCTCTTTTGTCTTTCGCCTTCGGTTGTCACATCTTCTGTCCCCTGACTCAGGAAATCAGTAATTCATCTTTTAGCTGATTCCTTTGAGTAGCTTTCAGGGAAAATGAAGGATAGGAGAAGTCAAGGGAAAAGGCAGGCTTTCAAAATCATGTTCTCGGAAGAGGTATCTACAAGGTAGTCAGACCTTCACAGGCCCCACGGGCTTCATCTTAGCTAAACTCACAGGACATTTATTTATTTGTTTAAAAAGAAATATTGCTGAGTTTCAGTGATGCAGGTAGGGTTGTTCTAGGGCACAGCAGTAAATACAACAGTCAAATCCCTGCCTTCATGGAGTGTGTGTTCTAGCCAGATAAAAAGCTGTAGAATATATTAGAGTGAGCAAAAAGAATGAGCTAAATGGAAAGAAATGATAAGAGAGGGGTAGGAACAAAAGAGATTAGATTTTTAATTGGTATGATCAAGGAAGGCCCCAAAGAGGTAATGTTTGAGCAAAAATCTGAAAGAAGAAGATGATAGAGTCCCAAGGTGTCTGGGAAAGGAACAATGAAGTGAAGAAAGTGAGGGGGAAAAAACAGCAGTCAGGGAGAGAAACAGGAAATGGGTCAGCAGATCAGGTAGGGTCGGTCTCCTGGGTCAGGCCTACAAGGATCTTGGTTTTTCTTCTGCCTCTGAGGCAGAGCCTTTGCAATTTTTTGCAAACAAGCAGAGCACATCATCTTCCAATCTGAAGGAGGCTCACAGTGCTTCAAGTAGATCTCCATGGTGCTTCTGAATAAAAGGAAGCAAAAGTAGTGAAACCAAGTGCAGAGAGTTTGGGAGCAAAGATCAGTTTGCAAGCCCACTCCTGGGGATGTTTAAGACACCCAAGGGACATCTTGGGGGAGACACCCAAAAGGCAGCTGGACACACAAGTCTGGATTTCACGGAGAGGTCGAGGTTAAAGATAAAAACGCAAGAACTGACAGCACATTGACGGCATTTACAGCCATGAAACCAGGTGAGATCACAAAAGGGGTGGATGTAGGTGTCAAAAAAAGAGGACTGCATCCCTTAGACACTGGAGAGATGCAGATAAACCTGCAAAGAAAACAGGAGGAGCTATCTATAAAGTGGAGAAAAGACCTGGAAATTGAGGAAAACAGCAAATTCAAGAACAAAGTGGTCACTGAATCTCATGCTTGTGGTCAGGCAGGCATAAGAATGAAACATCAATTAATGGGATTAACAACGTGGGGTCACTGACAATTTCAAGGAGAAGAATTTTGGGGATGAAGAATTTTTGCAGAGAAATAACCATATGTTTGTAGGCTGATGAGAATAATCCAGAAAAGGGGAGAAAATAATATGATGAAGAGAATTGTTGGTGCAGTGTCCGTGAGTAGAGTGAAAGGTGCCGAACTGCTACACACACAGAGTGTGGGGTCCCAAATAAAGTAACAGGACAGAAGGGGGAACAGAGCAGCAGGAGTGGGGAGGCGGGTAAGTGTGCCGGTAGCCGCCGGTGGGAAGTTATCTTCTGGTTGCTTCGCGTTTCTAGAGAAAACGGAGAGCAAAGTCTCCAGTGACACAGACTTCCCGGGAGTCCGAAAAGAAAGGAAAAGGCTTGAGACAGCTATCTAGAGCAGCAGGGTAAAATGAATGAAGCAAAAGTAGCGTGCCTGCTGAGAAGGGTCGGTATTGACGTAAGGATCAGAGTCATCAATTTACCAAGAAGGCAACTTGTGACGGTTGCGGATGTGTTCGGAGCACTGAGGACAGCTGCTAGGTGCTGGTTCCTCTGACTGGCCGCGGTATCCGAGTTGGGATGGGAGGCAGCGAGCGGAAGCAAGGCAGGAGGAAAGCCAGTAGATCAATGAGGTCCAGAGGAAAGATATGCAGGGAAGAAGGGGGGAAAGGTGGGAGGGGCAGTGGCTTGCACAGCCCAAAAAGTGCAAGAAGAGATGGCACCAGGCTCTTAGAAGAATTCGGAAGTGGAGTTTAGAGAATGGGGTGCTTAAGCACAGTGTTATGGGCAGGAGGCCCAAAGTGTAGACTCTAGTCCGGAGCACAAGTGTGGGGGCCGGTGGTCGGGGGGAACCGGTGGAGTAGTGCTGAGGTGAGACGGCTGGAGAAGCAGTCAGGGGAGCTGAGCATCCGGGAGGCTGGAGGAACATCTGGTTATTCAAGCGAGAGGCCAGTAAGGAAGAAGAGGATGACGGGAATCCAGGGGCTGAAACCGACAGGTGGACAGGCGTGAGTCCAAAGGGACAGCGGTGGATGGGATCGTCTGCGTCAAGGAATCAAAGCTGCAAGGGTTTTTTAAGGGGGAGGGAGAAATGGTCTGAAAAAGAAAAAGATGAACTAGAAAGATACCCAAGGGCACCTCCAGACGCAGAGCTGCAAGAAGCGAGCAGGGCAAAAGCCACCACTGGAAAGCACGGCAGTGCTTCAGCCAGCTGTGATGCAGGTACACCCTTGCACACGGTCCCACAGACACAAGCACAGGCACACACATGTGTGGATAAGCACATTTATGCATACATATGCCCTATGTACCTGCACCCACACTCATGTACACATACGTGCATATATATATATATATATATATGTACATGCACACATTCACATGTACACACACTCACACAAACACACATGCACACCCTCACAAAGGGAAACATACAGCGGGGTATAGATTAAATGCAACATACCCCACTGAAAACAGAAAATGGTCAGGGCTCTTTAAAAAGAAAATTGGACCAGTGTCATAAGAGGAAAAAAGAGGCTATTAAGAAAACCCTGTTTAGTAAAGCACCTGATGAAGATGTCTAAAAAAAAAACCTTCATGCAGATTCACTCATCCATTTTGTGAATTCCTGGGGATCTTTTTGACCACTCTCATGCCTTTCCTGCTGTACTCTTGGATTGCCTTTCCCACACTTTCTGCCAGGATTTGTAGAATCCTTGTAGGAGTCCTAGGATTTGTTGAATCCCTGTAGGATGTAGAATCCTTGCAGGATTCCTAGGATTTGTAGAATCTCTCTATTTCATGTCATAGACAGACTCCATGCAGAACTCATGAGGTCCCCATAGTAATTTCCTTAAATGCGATGAGTTGACTTAAATATTTATTACTAAATACCTTATCAAAGTACTTTCAAAAGAGACAGGAAATAATTTGACCAAATATTGTGTCTATTCATATGAAAACATACATGAGGGTATTTTATTAGCTATTATCATTAGCTGATGATCATTCCAAGCACTGAGGCTGAGAGAGAAATCATCCAGATAAATACAAAAAAAAAATATGCCCAACGTGCAACTGTTAGAATTATATGGTGAAAAAAATCTAGTACATAATTGCCAGCAAAGCTATTTAAAGCTGAAATCTGAGATTAAAAATGCCAAAGGTGTAAACAACTTTAATCTGTTAATTTATTACACATGTCTCTCAGAGCCAAGTTTTATTTTAAGATTAGATCTTGGATAGTTTTGCTGCAAATGAAACTAAAATTCTCTAAACTCAAGTGCTGTGCACTTCTCATCTTTTAGCTGTCACTTCATCTCCTCTGAAACTGTTGATTTCTACAATGTAAGCATTGCAAATATGTACAGATATTTCTTTTTAAAATACATCCTTTTAAAGTCTATAAGACAAAATGACAATACCTATCCAGGTCTGCATTCTATCAACAGATCACTGTAAAAAGCAGACTGGCTGTGGAAATGAGTTACTTTTTTTATTATCAGAACAGCAAATATGGCTTTAGCTAATCATGATGATTCAGGACCACTTGCTGAAGAAAACCATTCAACATTATTTGGGGGAGGTGTGAATGTATATTATAGATCCTTTATTACATACCAGACCCAACTAGCTTACAGCCCACATTCTCCCTTGGCATCTGGACCTATTTCTGACCACCAACTTAGCCCTCTGGCAAGATAGGGGAGTGATCCCAGTTAAGATGGAGGTCCAATCAAGTATTTAAGAGATGATTCGCTACCAAAGGTAAGTGGCTTTCAAGCAGGTCTATTGCTCAAACTTTCCTACATGGCTCTGCTTACCTCTATTCCTAGGGAACGCTGTTCTCCGGTTACACCACCATGAAATGTGACCTTTCCCTCCAGCTGGCACTTAGGTTTAGCCATAATCATTAAAAAAGTACAGGTGTGCTGACAGTTCAAGCCAGCACAACGGTGGCATGGTGTGGATGGGAAGGGGAAATTTACAGGAAGGCTTGCACAAAATTGAGTCCTTCATATAATCTTAATAATAGGAGCTCTTTCAGCCAAGTGGCTGGTCTCCCTTCCCCTGCACAACATTATGATTGAGTGGGAGCTTATTTAAAACTGCATTTTGAGGATATTGTAGGATATGAATGCACAAAGCCCAAGTATTTGCTACAAGTCTGACTTGTTCAAGTCTGACCATGTTTTGTCTCCTGTAGCATACAGCTCCCCCCAAAACATGGAGTCATTGACCAGGTGACTCTTAAACAGAGGAAAAGCTTCAAATTGTCCCAGTGTTCAAAAAGGGTAGAAAAACACCAGTGGTAAGCAAGGGGAGGCAGATGTTATTCCAAATATGGCAGAACTTGATGGGAGCTATTGCAAAGGCAATGGACATATTCAGAGAAGCTGTCCTTCCCACGAATGCTCAAGAAGCAATGAGAAATCAGTCGTCCGTTCAGCCGTGTTGGACTAGAGAACCCCAAAGACCGCCTCAAGCATTCTACTGGGGTTGGTTTATGTCCTGCTCCCTGACTTTGCTATCTTTTCTCTCATCTTGAGCCTCTGTTCTTACTATTTCCTCCTACTTTCTACCTTTCCACCCTCCTGCCCTTTCAAATATGAGCTCATATGCAGGTCAGTTCCTTCACATCCTGTGCTTTTTCCCAGCCTTCACTGCCCCAGTGGTTTTCAGTAAGGACACTTTCCCATAGGCCTTTACGGCACTCCATGCCCCTCCTCTCATGGCCCTTTCTCTAAACTGACTGTGAACTCCTGCAAGTGGGAACAGAACGTCCTTGTCATGATCTTGTGTCCAGCACCAACACAAGGCTTGCAGCCCAGCTAATTCTCAGTGAATGCATGTTAAATGAATTACTTGCTAATGAAATTTCCCTGGAAATCCAGAGATAGTTTAAACAGTGAGAGTTGACCCCGCTTCATGGGTCTTAGGTGTATTTCCTAGCTAACACACACTCACACAGTAGGACGTCAGCACCATGCTCATCTGTAGGAAAACTTGTGTGCTGTTATATCACAAAGAGATTCGTAGGGTTAGACCAGTTAATCGATGCCCACCAAGGCAGCATACCCAAAAAAGGACACTAGACACAGGTGAGTTCTTTCATACCAAAGGACTCGGGCTTTTGGCCACCATTTTGTGATTCTTTTGGCCACCATTCTGTGATTTTTTTTTTGAAGATAGTAAAATACAACAGAACAAGACAGAATAAAGCTAATTGAGGCAATGCAGGGAAATTGGTACAGAACTTCACAGCAGGTTACCGGGATAACAGTAGTAGGTACCATAATATATCTTGTTATCTTCACAGTAGTTGTCCTTTCAATCAAATATAGCAGAATCAAACCAAATACAGAACATCATAAAACCTATCAAAACAGAGTATTGAATAGAGCAATACAATTAATCAGAACAAAGCAAAACAGTAATAACAATATTTGCCTTCAAAGAGATGGTAGAAGGAAATCCCCCATATTTGCTATATTGCCTATGGTCATCCTACCAAGAGATGCTCAGATCTCTGGCTCCCATTTGCTAATGGGGGGGAGTTGATTCTCAGCCCGCGTGCCGGCAGGCTACCAGGGAGGCAAGCGGGTTCCTTTGTTGCCCAGCACCCTAAGTTCCAACATGGTGCGGATCTCGGGAGACGCTGGCTGCCTGGTTCTCTCCCTGGGTCGCCCGCCGCTGACTCGAGCCACAGCTCCATTTTGTGATCCTTTAGGCCACCGTTTTATGACTCAGATTTCATTTGGGATCAGGTGAACTGAATTTCAATAGAGTCTTGATGATACCAGTCTAAAAAGAAAACTTACCACAGCTATTCCCTATTTAAAAAAAAATCCAAGGAGCTCCCACATTTTCAGTTTTTAAGTGTTTCAACTGACTGTCATGGACAAGACACCTTGTCAGCTACTTCCTGAAGCTGTCTGCCAGGTAAGAAGAGGAATCTCTGTGAGTGTGTGGACATCCATCTAGGATCCTTAATTGAAAGAAGATAATTCAGCCTACTTGTTCTCATGATATGAAATGCATCCATAAATATTACTGATGTAAGGGGATCAAACTCAAATTTAGTGACTCGGTAACAGTCAGAGCTATAATTTCCTCACCTCCCATACCCCGCCTATTTTTAAGAAGTCATTGCTTCATGACTGTTACCTGAAAACTACCTTAGTCGTTTGAAAACTGGCAAGAATAGGTGATTGGTATGAAAAATCAGATGACCCTCCTCCCAGACCTGTACCCCTTATCTACTGTGTCATGACTGGAGAGCAGATAGGTCCACTGTGAGGAATCTGCGCAGCCACATCTGGAGAGACCTAAGACCTCCTGCTCAACCGCAGTGCTCAGGTATCTGTCCTCTGCCTCTTCACTTCCTCCTTGACCCCTGCTTACCTACCTCAGGCTCCAACACTCTTAAGAGTCACCTGAGGAGCTCATAAGGTGTGGGTTCCAATTCAGTAGGTCAGGATGAGGCCTGAGACACTGCTCTTCTGAAAACTCAGAGGGCATCACTGCGGCTGCCCTGTGGACCACTCCGAAGAGTCACAAGGCCTCAGGCCAGAGTTCAACACCAAACCCACCGATCGCAGCAGCATCAGTGTGCCTGCAAATTCCTGAAATATTAAGCAAATGTTTACATGTGTGGAATTTTGGGGAGAAGGACCTGTAACATCCATGAAAGTCTCAAAAGAACAACTGGCCACAGCGGACACGGTTCTCCTGGGCTGTGCCCAGGTCCTTCTGTCCCTCTTTACTCTCACCAGCTGCTCCTGATATCTTGCCAGTAATTGGTTTTCCGCACCCAACCACACTTGCATTATTCAAGGTACCTGATAAGTTGAACATACTCATTTGAAGGGGATCCAGAAAAAAAAAAGAGGTTTGAGGTTAAAATCTGGATCAATCCAACATTTTGTTGGACAAACAAAATGATCAGGGGAAGCAAAAAGTACTAAATAGGTCAGGCATGGTAGCATACTCTTGTAATCCCAGCATCGGAGGCTGATTCAGGAAGATTACCTGGAGTTTGAGGCCAGCCTGTTCTGCATAATGAGTTCAAGCTTGCCTTGAATTACAAAGAGAGACTTTGCCTCAAAAAACAAAACAAAACAAAATAAAAATTATGAACTGGGATATTAGCTCTGTATCCACCTTTTGTTGTGACCTTGTTTGTACAGGTTGGTGGGCATCTCTGTATTTCCCTCTGAAATAATACCTATTTGCAAGTTTTGTGTGACAATAAAATACTAAGACACTTAAACTTCAAGTGGCTTTCTAGGCTTAAGTTCAAAATAAGAAAAATATCTGTTTTTGGAAGACATCTAGGTAGTTTTTCTGAACAGTGTTTTCTTTCTATTTTTTTCTTCTACAGTAAACTAGAGGTAAAAGTGTTGGAGGAATTTTTAGACTGTATTTCAATCTTTCTTGATTTGAGGAAATTGTGTTAGAAATGCTTGCTATCCAAGAACTCACAACAAATATGTATCCAATTTTAATATAATACTATAAAACTATTCTAGAAAGTTGAAAGTAATTTTTCACAGAGTCTGGGTGGGAAAAAATATTCTCTAGGGATAAACTGATTTCCCATGGGAAGAGTTGGGCTCAGGATTCCCAGTCCTAAGTCTTCCTTATGTGGAACAAGAGAGAGGCCATTAGGTTCCTTATCATGCAACCAAGTCGGCCTCCCCAGGACGCAGTCCACACTGCTAATCACTGTAGAACTAATGTAAAACATCCCCATTTCATGCTCAGTGTGATATCACACCTTCACTTATTTGTTTCAGAAGGTTAAGCGCTTAAAAGATTTCATGGCCTCAGCATGGGCTTTTGTACCATATGCTATTTGAAAAAAAAAAAAAAACCTACTGGGAAAATTTGGAAGAAAAGCAATCTTTGGGGGCCAATTTGTCAAATAATGCAAGTTCAAAGCTCTAGTTATGTCTTCTTCCAAAACACTCTATTATCCCCCAAGGATAAATTTTTCCACTTCTGATAAGGTCCTTGTCCAACCCAAATCACAAGCAAAGGAAGTCTTGAGGGGAAAATGTGTTTACGTGTTTTTCCACGTAACATCTCCAAAGAACTTGAAAGGAAGAAAGAACTGATCCTAAGGATATCATTCAGAAGTTAAAAAAAAAAATCTGTAAGATATTGCCTCCTCATCCTCCTAAAATAACCTTTATCTCTGAGCGCATTGAACCAACACTCAAGATCCTACCTTGCAAAGCAATGTTTATCCCAAAGAGTTGTCCTTGTTCGTTTACTATAAAGATCATCTGTGTAGTCATTCTTTATACCCCCCAGATTCACATTAAAGCCAGTTTAAAAATAATTTGCCATTTACATATGTTTTCACTAGATTGAAAGTCAAAAGCCTCAACCCTTACACTCCCGACAACAAAAGACATTATAGTAGGAGTCTTCCTCAGCAAGATACAGTTCTGGGCCTCAAAATGAGATATATTTCTCCTGGTGAAGGGTTAAAAGAGGACACCAAACCACCCTCTGGAAGTCATTAAGTTACAAAGCCCCAAGAAGATAAAAGTTTCCATTTTCTAAAATGTAAATCAAAAACATATTCATTAGTATTGCAAAACAAACATGCAAATCTTCACCACTTGAAAAGCTCAGCTAAATATGTACAAGGGCTAAACCCAAAAATACATCTGGTCCTCGGTTACAGAACTTGCTTTTTTGGTTTTATCTAAAGAGTTTGTCTGTCTTCCATGGTTGGCTTCTTGGATTATTGCAATTCATAATAAGCCTTTTAGCTAAGGATGAAATAAACAAAGATAAAGTCTATGTCCTAGTTTTAAATGGTCCAGATGGGATGATTTTTCCATATGTTTAGCACACCCACTGTTTATTAATCATTGCTAGCAGAGCTTGGAGGATTACTGGGTTTATTGCCTGGGCAAGGGCTGAAATTTAAAGTTTGTATACTCTTTGCACACCTTTGGAATATTCAGCTCTCTCTGGATCCTTCTTTGTGCTTAATTCAGATTAGGTATGACTTCAAATCAGGCTGTGTGCGTCTGTGTATGTGTGGGGCATATTGTAGGGCAGACATTCTCGGCCAACTGATCAAGAGGAGGCTTTTGTGCCCAAATTTGGATAAAATATCAGTCTTGAGGAATGTGTTACATCATAACAATGACAATGTGGGTAAAACTGGCAATACTTGACTCGCTACCCTGTACAGTGATTTACTTAGTGTCTGGCAATCTGTTTTTCATATGATGTTTGTTTCTCATAAACAGTTTCAACATGGGAGAGTATGGTGTCAAGATAACAGTCGTATCATTCGTCATTGCAGAACAGCCATGGGGCTTGCCAGGAAAATGAGCTGCTTTTATCTCTGGGCTTCTCACAAGGTTCTGTGTTCTGGTAGTTGTTTTCCATCCACATGCCATGTTGGCCTTTGTAACCTGACCGTTGCCTCCTCGGTTCTACTGTCATTTCAACTTATCACAAGTGGAATACAGTCCACAGTCAGCATGGGGAACAACCATGCAGGGAAGAGAAAAGAGGAGGAGGGGGAGGAAGAGGAAGAGGAGGAAGAAGAAGAAGAGGAGGAGAAGGAGGTCACAGGATCCAGGGCAGCCACCGAGAGGGAGAACCTGAAATTCTGAGTAAAAGAAGCAGAAGAGATGCCCTCGTTTTTTTCCTGTCATTTTTGAAGTAGAAACAGTCATAGATCAAGTAGGTGGCCTTCATTTCCATAAGGGTGCCCAGCCCTGAAGCATATTTTTTCATTGTAGAATGGTTAAAACAGCGTGCAGGGGGTAAGACGAGAAAACTCCGTCTTTTTATATCACAATCACAAAGCCTCCCCGTCGGTCCCCGGGAATATGACAGAAGGCGTCCATATTTGGAACACCCCCTAAAACTTGGAAGGAGAAAAAAGGGGTGGGGGGATGTTCTTTAAATTTTCTTTTAATAGAATTGGTTAAGACAGTTAATGTAGAAAATGTTCTATTAATCATAGATGCTTTTTATAGTATTTCTACATGGGGTTTTGAGATGTGGTTTTATATCTTCGGCAGACAGAAGAATGGAAGACCGCTATAAAGCAAAAGTATAGACAGCTGCAGGCTCCAAAAACTGAATATTCAGTCATTCAAAAGGGCTTTGAAATCCCTCTGCTAGAGTATTGTGTGTAATAATTAAGCTCTGAACAAGTGTCTTTTATGATATCCTACCCTATGCTGTGGGCCCATAACATTTGCCCTGTACAATAAAATATAGAAATAATGCTCAGAAACTGGCATTCTTCAGATATGTTACCTAAAAGAGCAGCATTATGACCATTGTGATGGAAATGATCTCACTTGATCTTGGAATGTCAGTTCCATGCCCCAGACAGCCGCCAGATAGTCCGAGAAACTGACACAAAGAACCTCCTTCTGGTATCTTATCCTGGTTCTGATGCCCAGGAAAGCACCATTCTTGGGCAAAGTATCATTCAAAGACAAACTGGTACTCAGCTTCCTCCAAGGTGACAGACTAAGCCACCTTTCCTGTCTGGTTTAAAAAAAAAAAAAAGAAAAAGAAAAAAAAAACGATGTGACTAACTACCAAATACATATATAGTTCCTTTTAGGAATCTGGTGACTTCAGAGTATATCTCAGAAGAAAGAGAGGACTCATCAGTTATGGAGCTTACCTACCTTATGAGAATTCCTTACAGCAGAAATTAAAAAAAAACATTCTAGGATATCAATATCAAGCAATCTTTAAAAGATTCTACAATGCACAGGACCAGTGGCCCACCTTTAGGGTTGGCAAGAAATCAAGGAGAAGGTGAGTCTATTTCTGAAAAGAAATGACCTATCAAAGCTTTAAATTAGGCAAAAGAAAATTTTGCCATCACTGACTAGTAAGTAATTTGGAAAATTAACCAAAATTCTTGAGCACTCTCTATATAGTTTCTATTCTCAAAGTAATTGTGTGTGTAGATGGTTCATTCAGAAAACCTGGGGAATCAGAATAACTCAGTTTTTTTTCTTGCTGAATAAATAACTAAACCCAGAAATTATTCAAACAAGAGAAAATTGTGAAGGAATGATTGGACAGTGTCTAATAACTATATAAAAATACCATCGGCAATGAACCGTAACCTGTTCCACAAAATTTAGGATTCCCAGCCCAATTTATGCTGATAGATACTCTGAATCTCCTTGTGATTCAGAACCTCTTAGTTTACAAGTCTTATCCATCTCTCCTTTAAATGTGCTATGCCTAATCTAATTATTTTTTTCAGTTCCCCATTCTGCCTTCCGATTCCTCTCTTTCCCTTTACCCAGATTACTACAATAGCTTTCCAAATGTTCGCCTGCATTTGTTTCTAGTCCCATCCCAATAATCTAGTGCTGTAGCCCACTATGAAAATAATTTACCCCCAGAATCAGCTTCACTGGGTCACAATCTTGCTCAAAGGTGACCAAACATTTTCCACGAACCACAGGAAAAGGACAATCTGAAGTTGATGACCAAGTTCGTTATACTCTCACCCTCTACATCCCTGTCATTCAGCCTTGCCACCCTTCATCATGCCACATCCATTTCTAACTCTTAATCTCCTGTTTCCCTTCTCTCTGCCTGACCAAATCCTCAGCAATCTCAGTACTAGTTCAGGCCCATGCTGCTCCCCAAGTCCCTTTACTCCAACCAAAGTCCATATCAGTGTCTCCCTTCTCTGGACCACTAATGCTCAGTCTGATGAACTGTACTATAAATGCAAAGACACAGTGATGCAATGCCTTTATCACTAATAATAGTTTCTTGTCTATATTTTTAACTGCCTGCTCCTAATGAACAAGGATTATTTCTCAAATGCACCAGTAACTACTACACTGAGTACCTAACATACTGTTGGGTACTTTCTCTACATTATCTTGAAAATACAAACTCTGGATACGCTTCTCACATGACTCCTGGAAAGATGAATAAGTAATGTAATTGTCTGGGCTCCAGCACCTAGTCCAACATTCAGTGCCAGTTTTGTTAGAGTTTCATAGTCAACGGTCAGATACATGATTCCAGTAGAATGAAAAGCTTCTTGCCTCATCTCAGAACCAGTTCACCACTTTTGTTAGCGTGTTTTATGAGCTTTTGTGGAATTTCCTTATCTTACGGTGATTCTCCATGGCTACCCCCAAGAGCTTTAGACGTTTGTTAGAACCCTGAGGGAACTGGCTTGAGCTCAGTTTCTGAATGGCCATTATGGAGGCTGTATTCTGCTCTCAAAAGAACTGTAATCCTCTATTCCTGCAGAAGACAATCTCACCAGAACTGTCATTCTGCTTCCCGACAGACAAATAAAAGGAACATGGAAGCTCAAGCGTTTGTTGCATCTGTGTGGAAGTCTGTGGTCTGGATGGTCCCGATTACACAACTACACAGGAAAGGTTAACCAGATAAGCCCCACCCTGCACTTTACTGAAATTTTTCAGAATGGGAAAAAAGTGTGGATGCCAACTGGAATGAGAAATTATAAAGCCAAACTTGGCCCAGTAGGGAAATATATTTTATCCTGCCACATTTTTACATTTGCATACATGGCACCCTTCAAAGCCAGGAGTTTATATTTTCCCACCAAGGCTCAGCATGTGTGAAAAATGCTTTCCAAGAAATGAAGACTGGCTAAGATGCAAATGCAAATGTGGGTTTGTGGGCAAACATGTGCAGTATAACCTGAACTGAGATCTTTCCCTCCAGAGCTCGGATGAGCTTGGTAATAACCCAAGTCTCCTTCAGATAAGAACTTTGAAGCATTAGTCTAAACGTAATTTAATTTAATGAACTCAAATTTCAGAAAACAATGGTACAAGGAGAGAGTCCCTCAAAAAACAAAGTTATTTCTCAATAAAGAATGTTTTGTAATATATAACTGGAGAAAGCAAGGTTGCATAGGAGATAGTATGCTTAAGGCTAGGAATTATTTGCTAGTTCATTCTTTCTATGAAAAGGATAAGCCATATGGCCACAAAAAATAATTCTAACATCTTTCATTCCATGACTGCTCTCTTTTCCTTGAAAAGAAAACACTGGTAGAATTTTCTACCAACTTCTGCCTCTAGAAGCATTCTCAAAGTAAAGAGATAGGTGGAAGATCTTGTGTTAACAAAGGATGATCAGATCTCTCTCTCTGCTTTTTCTCCATACCATCCTAAAAAAGGTTTGCTGTAGTGTATCACTTATATAAAAGGTTGAGATCTAGAGGCTTTAAACTCATAGCACATTTCAGAACCAGAAGGAAGTATCCTCCATGAGCTAGAAGACACAAAGGAAGCTGGGAAAATTGCTACACTAGACTCCATCTTTCCAAGCTTCTGGACCTTGACCTATATGATCTCATCTCTGAGCAACGGAAGATGATTTATACTCAGTGGCACTGACTCCTTCTTTTCTGCGTCTTTGAAAACAAAAGAAAAAAGATGTCCAAGAGAGATTATGTAGAGATTTGAAATGTAATGCATGGTTATTTGTCTACATGTGGCCTAAGTCTGTTTGGTAGGAACTGCCAAGAATCTTCAGTGGTTCCCAGGAAACTCCCAGCCTCGGCTCCACTGCCCTTACTTCTCTGCATCATCCTGTTTCAATGAGATGCGGCATAGTGAATAGTCAGACACTAATAAACCAGCATGTTTGCCAACCTGAATTTGAAAACCAAACAAGAAAGAAAGAAATGTTCCCTATTTGAAGCAGAATGTCTTTTCAGTGGTTATTTTTCTTTTTAACTCTTGTTGCAAAGAACAATTTATTTGGAACAACTTCAGCTGCAGAACATGAAATATGACGTTAGCAGGTACTGGAGAGTAGTACTGTTCCCCCAGCCCAGGGTCCTAGGAAGTAAACACACTTCTCTGTGGTGTGGTACAGAGCCAATTCATGAAGGGAAAGCCAAAATCCTGAATGAAGGCAGAGATCATAAAATTGTTCTTCTCTTTATCAAGATGAGGTTTCAAACTCTCAGATTTCAAGCATTTGCTTTGCTTTGTATTTCTGAAACCAGCCGAAGTCAGTCTCACATGTTTTGCTTTGGGTGAATCACTTTGGGGAACTGATGCCTCGAGTCAATTAAGCTAAAATCTATTAACAAATAGGGGCTCTTTACGTTACTCACTGTGTGCAAGGTACCAGATTAGATGTCCTCAGGACACAAAACCCTGAGAATACGGCCTCGCTCTGACTTTCTCATTCAACTAATAGACAAGAGAGATGAGAGACAGAAGTAATGAAATACAAGTTAAATATCAAAATATGACCCAGCAAATCAGTGTGTTAGGAGTTAGAGAAGATCCTAGAAAGGCTGAAGAACACCTAGGAGATTAGAGCCAAACCTGAAAGAGAAGAGATTCAGAGCAGTGGCAAAAATAAAACAGACCTTCACAGGAGCAGAAAACATAAGAAGTGATTCTTGCTGAATCTGACAATGTTATAGTTAAGCTTATGCATATTTTCTTTTTCCTGGATCTAACTGAAAACAATTTCAATACTCCTATTTATTCATGCCACCACAAAGAGAACCTGCCTTTGGAGAATCAACACTTAAAGTGGACGAAGATAGATTAAGATGGACCAGTTTTGCAGATACTAATGGGAAGAACACAAAAGTGAAAAAAGTACACATTAATAATACATAATCACTACTATATATATATATATATATACACATATTTATAGTGTCTGTTTTGGACATTTGTTCTGAAGCCTAGTTTCTTTCAGACCCATGCTGAATGGTAAACGTGGGTGCCCGCATGGGTGCTGACAATGTTTCCGGTGAGTTCTTTGGAGACCAAACCTATGCCATTCAGCCCTGCAGACACTCTGCTGAGTAAAGTGCCTGGCACTACCGTGGAAGTGCAGACAGCACTTGTTAAAGTGGAATGGGATAAATCACGCTCCAAGCTGATCAAAATGTGGACGTAGGTGAGCTGTTTTTTCTCCAGCGTTAATTGCTGTAGATGAGCCAGAATAACCTTAAAAAGTGTTTCTTTACAACAATACTTTTAAAATCTCCATTTTTGATCATCAACATGCACAGGACCTTTTGGCTCACCTCATCCTTAGTGCCAGAAAAAGGAAACAGAGTGAGTAAGGTTCTCCTTTTCCCGAGCGGCCCCTAACATGTTCCTTCAGGTCTTCTGTAAAAAAGCACAGTCCACCAAGTAGGATCAAGCAAAGCCCAGCATGATGACCTTCACTCATTGACAAAAACCATGAGGTCATGAATTAGTGGTGCGTTGACAGGGTGGCGTTAGCTTCGAGAGGATATAGAGGCAAATGAGTTCCAGTCTGTCTCTCCAAGCAATAACAATTCACAATAGGAATTATACAGTGTTTTAAGGAGTAATTGAGCTAGGCAGAAATTAAAAGAACTTTGCGTACACAACTTAATGAGTAGGTTTATTAGGGAGAAAGGCAGATTTATTAGGGGGAAATACACAGCTGAAGAGGGAATTATTGAGCCAGCAAAGAAACTATGGAAAAGAGTACCCAACACAATTCCAAATTTTCCCACTGATGCTCAGGCAGCTTTCTTGGTCCCCTAAAGACACAAACTGTTGAAAACCTACTCCAGTTCTTTCTTTCGTAAGAGAACGTATAGATCCCAAACCTCTACTTGCTACCCGTTGAAATGCAGGTCCTGCCAAACCCTGGAGAGTCAAAGGCAATGCAGAAACTCATTTTACCTCCTGTCACTAGGCCTGCACTCGTGTGACCACCTGAGTTTCCATCTGGGTCTTTAATAAACACGTTCATGATTCATGATCTCTGTGTTTTACTTTCCTGGCACACACAGAAGCCTGGCATTGTTCAATTTCCATCCCCCGGATCTCCATGGAGCAGCAGCAGTGTGCAGCCCCAGAACAGCGATGTCGTGGTCAGTGAGCCCCATGGACGCAGACATGGATAAGGCTGCTCTCTGCTTCTGATGGAAACCAGAACAACACCCATGGTGACCCCATGGCTCTGGGCTTCCCCCTGAAGGTGGGGGAGGTTAGCTTGAGAGAAACAACTCAGACGCAGGAAGGAACCAAGGGACAGGAAGAGTGAGCCCTGGAGACTCATAAGTAAGTGCCATTGT